>JAPKLX010000450.1:28003-58145 GCA_026898415.1 Leonotis leonurus | reverse complement strand
CTTCGGATATCATTCCATGCTTGTCCGTGATCCCCAGCATTTTCACCATTAGCACGATCTTTGCCGAAAATCTCTTTCCACTCCTCGTAATAAGGCCAAGGTTTGTACCCCATTGTATGCGCATTTGGATCACTCAACAAGAAATAATTACAACATATTAATATTCTATGATGTTTGCATTTTTAAGTAAGACACATTTAATAACAAATGTAATTAACATACCTTCACGATAAATGCCCAAGTTTCGTCCTCACAGTCAATCTTGTAGTTTCCATTAACATTGAAACCAATGCCACTTCGGCCTAGGATGTTAGACAAAGAGTAATAATTCTTCTTCCAAGTAGATAACTTACTATTGATATGTGGAGATGATCGTAAATCCGTATTTGGAAAACGCAACTTCATTGCTTCTTCCAATCTCCCCAAGTATCCTGCTCTACCATTATCACTTTTACATCCTTCAGTTATCAATGCTTTCAATGATGTAATAAGACACGACTCCTCGCTTTCTGTCTAACTTCGCCGACCTTTATCATTTTTCTTAGAGCTTCTTTCATGGGAACTACTACCTATTACCCATATTTTAATTCACACCATTCAATTAAAACGTACTTATGTACTTTTAAAAACATATGAATCAAGCATAACTAAAAATCAAGAGATATACCAAAAAACATTATACATACATACCTTCTTGCATCGTACTCATGATTGCAAAATGGAATATCTAAACAAGTTTTGCAAGCCCGTTCAAAGTAATATAATCTGCGTAGCAATAGGCATTTATAAAAATTAAACACAAGCATAGAGTGGCCAAACATAATGACAAGCAAAAAAATAATTTTTTCTAATTAAAATCTTAAACAACTTTCATCTTGCCCAAAAAAATACAACTTCACAAAAGTACATAGTCTATTATGATATGACAAAATATAATTAACCTCTCAACAAAATAGAACACCATTTAACACAAGAGATTGAAAATATGCAAGCAAAACGTCACATCTTAAACCCAAAACCCTAGCTTCATAACAATTTCAAGCGGATATAAACTCAAATTCGTCTGGTTTGGCCACAGAAGTGGTGAAATTCCTCGGGTTTGGCCACAGAACTGGTGGGAATGTTTTTTAAACCCTAGAGTGAAATAACATTTTCAAAAGAACAACTTCCAAGACTCACCCAAATAAATACATAGCATAAAATTAGAAGTTTCTCACCGGATTTAATTAAACTCGGTGTCTTCAACAAAATTAGTTGCCACAACGGTTGGAAATGCTTCTAGTCGGTTCTCACAGCTGAATTGCGGGAAGAAGAAGAGTGAATTACGTTATTTCTTCTTTTTGTTAGTTGGAGTGGCAATTTCGTAAATATTATTAAGCAAGAAGGACAAAATAATAATATGACAACTTAAATTAGATTATAAACCTTCCAACCAAACAATAGATTAATTTTATCTACCCACTTATCTTGTCTACCAAATGGAGCACAATATTAAGATTAACCCCTTATATCCTAACACACCATATTATTTTAATCCTATCCACTCATATCTCATCATTCCTACCAAATGGACCCTTAATGTTTTATTCCTTAATTTCAATAATACCTGAGTTATAGCAACCTATTACTACTTCTAACTGGATAACTAATCAGTCACAAGTTATAGGCAGTGACGTTTACAATATTTACCAATCGAAAATTTCATCTATAGACTCACTGATTCTATATTAAGAATTTCTGACTAAGGATAAGTCTGTCTGAATCAATATGTGTCACACCCCGACCTCCGCCCTTCCCGGCAGAGTCCGAGCGCGCTACTATAGAATAATTAAATGAAGGATAAAGTGGAACACTGGAGGCTTTGACTAAACTGAGGTAATTCAATAACTGAGTTTTGTTCATACTAGGATTTAATTTATATAGTTGGCTACTTCGCCAAACAAAACTGATAGAAACTCACGTAGCGGAATAAGGATCGACTACAGACTACGTGTATGAAGACACGTAGACACCCAAGATTTAATTTAAGACCGAAAAGCCCACCATAGCATCTCCCATCATCATGTCTCAACCTGCACATTTATAAATACATGCAGGGCTGAGTACAAAAGTACTCAGTAGACACATTGCCCGAAATCGCATTCATACATATATAATTGTCAATGCCGTAAGAGTGAAACATATGGATTTTGTCTTTAAAATCACCTACGTTCACTAAATTCATTTGCGAAAGATCCTATGTTCGACAGCGCTGTCTAATTTTCTTTAGTATACTGGCCATATCTGTAATTTGATGATTTATGGTATCGAGAAGGTGGCCACCTTCTACGGACACCGAACCGGCCAATCCGATCGATGACTCACGGTCCACTGAACCGGCCAACCCGCTCGATGACTCCCGATTTACTTTGTGCACAGTTAGTTCGAGTAGGTTACACCACCCACTGGAACCCGAATTCGATTTAAATTCTTCGGATCCTTAAACCAGGAATCCAGGATCCTTACACCAGGTACCTTTAATCAGATAGGCATTGATACAAAACATAAATCATTTTCAGCAAGACAATACTTTGAAACATAGTTCCTCAATTTGAATTCCTTTCGAAAACAACATAAATAGCATACGGGCACACATAATTTTCTTTGTAATAGAAAGCCTACTTGGATAACTTCGATTTGCACTTGATTTGATCACGAAATGCGAGGTAGATCTCTCGTATGAACCTTTTAGAAAAGCTCGTATAAGTTAAAATGCCCTTAGTGCATTTGGAATATTGAATTGTAAGAATATATTATTCTTAGTTCTTGTTTCGACTCATTAATCGAGATATTGATTCTTCAGATCAATATTATTTATAAAGTGTTGAATCCTCGATTCAATTACTCCGGTAATTGCATTTAAGTGCAATACGTGTATTAACACTTAATGAAAATAATTAATTCTCACTAATTAATTATTCAATATAATAATTTCTATTTATTTAACTCCTTACATAACCTTATAATATTAATTCTTTAAATCAATCCTTAATAAATTTAGAGACATTAATTCTCTCATTTTAGAACCCAATTATTAAATAAATTGGATTTTCTAAATTTTATACTTAGGCTTTAATTGTCCAAATTAATAGCTCTAAATATTAATACTTAAGGGTTATATATCTTACTATCCCTTTTTTTTTATATTTAATATTTCAAATTGATGTAACTCCATCTTAATTAAATCTTATCTTTTTTTTTTTTTAAATGTTCAAACTAGTCCATTTGAATTAATTAAGTGAGCTTAATAATTTATTTAATTAGTTTATGTATTAATTAACTTAAGATTAATATACTGGGCCCATTAAAGTAATTATTTTCGGCCCAATAGTTCTATGGATTCAGGCCCAGCACCTATTTAAATTCTAGCCCACAATTTGTTCAAACCCGGTCCATAACAAGCCCATGACCCGGCCCAGCTCCTATAAACCCTAAACTAACCCTAACCCTAATTTACTTCATTCTTTCTTCCCAGACACATACGCTTTCACGCCTCTTTTCTCCTTCTCTAGCTCTCTCCTTCTCTAGCTCTCTCCTCTCTTCTGTCTCTCTTCTATGTTTATGTTCTTCCCTTTTTCTTTCTCACTTAACCCTCTCCCAGAAGCTTCTTTCTCGATTCCTCTCTGTCTTTCCTTCTCTCATTTTCTGTTTCTTCCCCCTCTCACTCTCTGCTCTCTCTGTTTTCTGTAGGAAGGCAGAGCTTCCCTAGCTCAAATTTCTCTTATGGAAGCTAAATGGGATCTTAAGGTAACAACCTAGTTTTCTTTATTTTCTGTTCTTATTTAGTTTTCGTTTCTGTATTTTTTTCTGAAATGGTTATTCGATTTGGGTTGATTAGGGTTGAGATAATTTGGATGTGGAGCGTGGCTTCTGGTTCAGGACGGCCGTGGGAGGTAAAATTTCCTCCTCCTCAGTTAACTTCTTGGCTAATCTCCCTTATTACATCTTCCTTTCCTACCTCATGCTATACGTTAATTACTATCTTACTCTGTTTTTCTCATAGTGATGGTTCTGTTGTGAGGTGGTTAAACGGATGAAATCTTGGCGTTGTGAATTCTGCCCTAAGCAGCAGCTAAGTCTGTTTTTTTTATCTATGTGTTTTGGTTATGATTTTATTTTACTGAATGCTAAATTCTCTGTATCAAGCTGCTGGTTTGTACCTTCTGTTGTTACGGATATTTCCTGAAATTTTCTTATGACATACTGGGAGTATGTTATACGTTCTGCTCCTCTATTGTGTTCTGTTTTCGTTGACTTAGTAATTTATGCTTGTTCTGAACAATTTATTCTGGGATATGTATGTTCTTGAACATTGCTAAATACTGAATTTGTGATTTAGTTTTATAAGAGATTTTATTTACAGCAATATATACTCCAACTCAGTTCTTCTTTTCTGATGAAGAAAGGCTAAATTTCTGATTTCTATGTTCTGCTTAATGACTGTTAGTTAGTATTACAGAACTTATAAACCCATTCGAAGTTTATTACTCTGGCCTTTAAACTATCGTTTCAGAGCATAAATATATATACTGGACTTGAAAAACTTCATGATTTTGTCTTATTTTCTGTAATCTGTATAGTTGTTACTCTTGTTTTCATGGATTGAGAATGGTTATATCTTGGCTTAGCATCATTTCAACTTATTACTGAATTTGGACAGTTTATACATATATATATACTTTCTGTTTTCTTGAATGACTTAGGAGGGCAGATTATAGTTGTAGTTTACATGCTTGTGTTTTAAAACTATAAGAGGTAAGAATTGAAGGTAGAGCTAGAGCTTAGTTTCATTACCTTAACTTGAACTACTTCTTCTTCTTGTGTGATATTAGGACTGCTGCAATGTGCTAGTTTTTCTGGGTGTTTTTGTGTTGATTTGTGTGTGGTGTTAAACGTTTAAGAGGCAGCCCTGCACCCCTTTTTATAGTTATATGTATAGTGTTATTGTTAGCTTAAGGCTTAAGGTTTAAATAGCTATATTAATAGACTTTATTGTTTTGTAGGGCATGGGATGAAGGCATGAATGGAGAACTACCCTCTCTCACTCAACCGTGGCTCACAGCTTTCTGCTCTGTTTCCTACTTACAGCAGCATGGCTGCTGATTTCTTTCTTTGGTTTTCCTTTCCATTTTGTGTTATGATCATTACTTACTTACACTTATAGAAGTAATTTCTTCCTTCCTTATGTTTTTAAAGGCTGCAACAACATAGCTGCTTTGATGTATTACACTTAGATATTTATTATTTGCTTACTGTA
The DNA here is from genome assembly GCA_026898415.1 of Leonotis leonurus. Taxonomy (NCBI): domain Eukaryota; kingdom Viridiplantae; phylum Streptophyta; class Magnoliopsida; order Lamiales; family Lamiaceae; genus Leonotis; species Leonotis leonurus. The sequence goes on along the minus strand of JAPKLX010000450.1, from coordinate 52,849 downwards.
ATGTATTATCTATTTTGGGGGTTAGAGACTGAACCACACATATATGTATAGGATGTGATTTTCACTCAAGTGTTTCTATTTCTTAGCTTTCCTTACTTACTTTACTATATCTATATGCATTGCATGTACTTGAGTGTTCTATCCTTATTTCTTTACAATCCAAACAGCTGCATTACTTAACATATATATATGTATCAGACGTGTGGTTCCATATTGCTTATACACATTTTATTTTGCAACCTAAGTATATATATATATAAAGCAATGTATGATATACATATATATATATATATATATATATATTTAGATAAAATTTTGCACCACTTACTTATAGTATATGCAACTTGTACATACCATTTTAAATTGTCAAGACACATATACTTACTCTTGAATGATTAATTTAATTTTTAACATATCCTAATATTAACATTTCTTAATATATAAATATAATTCAAGAATTCTTTAAATACTTAATATCTTAAACCAAACTCCTCTCTAATTAAATTTAACTTTCATTAATTGACAACAACGATTAATATATATATATATAAATAATAATTGCGTTCGAATATTGTTATTTCGGAACTTAAAAAGACGGGGTATTACATCCTCCCCCTCTTAACAAAATTTCGTCCCGAAATTTGCATTTTCTACTCGAACAACTGGGGATACTTTTAGAAAACTCAGTCCTACAGGTGTCGGCATAAGATTTCTGCCTGTTTATACTAGTAAGGTGGTGGTGGTGGTAATAGCTGCTAGGGGTATGAGCGTGCCTGGGGCTGTGCTTGAATAGCCAGCACATTTTGCTTTTGAGGCTGTTGATTAGGCCTCGTGTTTCCCCTTTGTTGTCGGTTAGGGCAGTTATTTGCAAAATGCCCTTTCTGTCTACAAGTGAAGCATTCAATGTTAACTGCTCTGCACACTCCACTATGCATTGTCCTGCATTTCGGACAGAAAGTGGGCTTCTGTTGAAAATTCCCGGACTGTGGCATCTGTCCTTGCCTTCCAAAATTCTGGAAAGGTGCCTGTCCTTCCCACGACTTTTTCTGAATGGGAATAGGACGTTGATCCTCCCATTTTCTCTTGCCCTTGAACGGCTGGGGTTGGTTCTGTGGATACGTTGGTGGGTGATTTGGCACATGCCTTTCCACTGGCATGGCGGTTTCGATATCGAGAGCCCGGCTGAGAGATTCTGGGTAAGATAACCCACCATGGCTGGCTAGGGCCATCCTAATCTCATGCCTCAGACCGGCACAGAACTTTTCCGCCATTTTCTCGTCTGTGTCGACCTGCTCGGGTGCATATCTCGACATGTCACAGAATACTTGGTCGTATTCCGTCACCGTCATTCTACCTTGCTTCAGATGGTAAAACTCGGTTTCCTTTCTCTTTCGATAGCTCTTAGGGATATACTTGTCATATATCCCTACTTTGAACTCCTCCCAAGTTAGATTTCCTAACTGTTCTGGGGTCATTATCTTCCTCCTTACCTCCCACCAATAGTCAGCTGATCCTGTCAGCTGAAAGGACACGCAAGTCACGCGTTCCTGATCAGTGCAGCGTAGAAAATTGAAGATGCGTTCCAGTGCACGCACCCACAGCTCGGCTTCAGCTGGTTCTCCTATTCCATTGAACACTGGCGGGTTCTGTCGTAAGAATGGTTCTTCCACTCTTCTTACTGGTGGTGGAGGAGGTGGGGTTGCGGCTCGCTCCGCTTCGTATACTTCCTCTATATTTCTAGCACCTCATCCTCTACCACTGCCTCTCGGGCGTCCGGCTCTTCTTACTGGTGGCATTCTGATAGTTCAGATTTATTTCGTTAGAAAATCGAGTTTTAGTCGAAATTTTATTATCAATATTTTACTTATTAAATCTTTACTGTCTTATTACGCATAAAATTTCACACGGTTACGAGATCTGAAGGATTCATGGGGAAACTAAAATACCTTCAGATGTTCAAAAAATACGTGTCGATGCAGATGTAGAACCTAAAGAAGATTACGGGACATACCACGAGATGGTTCATGATCTCGGGGGTCCCAGTTTTAACAACCCAGATGTTGAACAAGATACAAATGCTACAGCAAGATTGTTGTACGAGTTATTGGATGCTGATGATAAAGAGTTATACCCTAGGTATAAGAACCACATTCTGTCTTTTGTGGCTCGCCTGATGACTTTAAAGGCCCGTTCTGGAATGCCAAAAAATATTTTAATGAAATGTGTGTTTTATTAAACGAAGCATTTCCAGATCATCACAAAGTACCCATGAACTACTACAGCACACATAAATTGCTACGTGCAATGGGTTTACTTGTAGAAAAGATAGATTAATGTAGGAATCATTGTATGATCTATTGGGAAGTGGATTCCAATCTTGTGAATTGCAAATTTTGCAATGAAAATCGATACAAATATAGGAGTCGGGAACGTAAAACAGTTGCATATAAGAAGATGTACTACTTCCCTTTAACACCTTGTTTACAGAGGTGGTATGCATCTACAGCTACAGCCGGAGACATGATATGGCATTCAACTTCAGTTGATGATGGTGTTATGCGACATCCTGCAGATTCACCAGCATGGTTTTCAACCTTACGGTTAGTCGGGACAAAAATACTCATTTTGGCATGTTATCCTTACACCTTACAACTTACCTCCGTGGTTGTGCATGAAAGAACAACACATGTTTCTCACAGTGCTTGTTCCTAGTCCAAGAAATCCAAAAGATAAGATAGATGTGTACCTACAACCACTTATATCTGAACTCAATCAATTGTGGTCAGTTGGTGCCCATACTTATGACATTTCAAAGAAACAAAACTTCCAGATGCATGCAGCGTTGATGTGGACCATAAGTGATTTTCCAGCATACTCTATGTTGTCTGGTTGGAGTACAGCTGGAAGATTATCTTGTCCTTGATGCATGGAACAAACTAAAGCATTTTCTTTAACACATAGCCGGAAGCAGATACAAATCGCAAGTTCTTACCTTACGATCATCAGTTCAGGAGGAACAAGAGAGCTTTTAGAAAGAATAAAGTTGTCGTAGATGATCCTCCAGAGAGAAGATCAGGGGAAGAGCTAATGTATCAGATTCAAGATCTGGGTCACGTGAAGGTAACTGGAGATTATGATGATAATAACAAGCGTATTTTAAAACAAGTTACCATTGGATGGAGGAAAAAGAGCATCTTTTGGGACCTTCCATATTGGAGTTCTTTGTTGATTCGTTACAATTTAGATGTTATGTACATTGAAAAAAATATTTTTGATAACATTTTCAATACTGTGATGAATGTCGAATGCAAGACAAAAGACACAAAAAAGTTTAAGTAGGAACTAAACTACTATTTTCATAGACCCGAGTTAATGCGTGACGAGTATACCAATAAATATCCTAAGGCATGTTACACACTTGACAAAAAAGAGAGAAAAGTCTTGTGTGAATGGGTGAAAGGCCTTAAGTTTCCGGACGGTTACGTCTCACATATGGGTAGATGTGTAGACATGAGTAAATTGAAGATGTTGGGCATGAAGAGTCATGATTGTCACGTTTTCATGCAGCGTATACTACCCATAGCATTTTGAGAACTACTCCCACAAGCCATTTGGAAGTCGATAATAGAGTTGTGCTTATTCTTTCGTGATTTGGCATCACGAAACATAAAGAGTGAGGACATGGAGACACTTAACAATAACATCCCAGTGATTTTTTGTAAACTTGAGCGTATTTCCGCTAAGCTTCTTTGACTCAATGGAACATTTGCATATCTATCTAGCTGACGAGGCAAGAGATAGATGACCAGTTCAATATCGATGGATGTACCCATTTGAGAGGTACTTCAAAACATCTTAATTACAAGTTATATTTCAACTAATACATTATGTTTAATGCTTTCCAAATGAATCATTTCAATACAGATATTTGAGAAAATTGAAAAATAATGTAAAGAACAAAGCAAATGTTGAGGGATCCATATGTAATGCATACTTAGTGGAGGAAGCCACTGCATTTTGCTCTTATTATTTTGAGGATCATGCCAGTACGATACATAGAGAGTTGCCTCGCAACTACGTTGGAGGATGTTCTAATAGTGGGGAACAAGATCAACCAGACTTGCTTTCCATATTCAAATTGGCTGGAACTGGTGTTGGAAACACAACCAAAAGATCATTGGATGATAGGGAATACAGAGCTGCTCATCTACACGTACTCCATAATTGTGTGGAGATCAATCCATATATCAAGTAAAGTTTTACAACTCAATATAACACTTCTATTTAATTGAAGATGTAGCTTTTATCAACTAATATCTACTTGTTGTATGAAGGGAGTACGAATCACAACTCAGACTCTTAAATCCATGAATTTCTGACATGGACATTGACAAGAAAATATCGACAAAATTTCCTGAATGGTTTTGTACCTATGTGAGTCAAATTGTCACTAATCTAACTTGAATTGAATTTATAATTAAGATGTATATATATATATATGTACCTATGCATCAATACTTAACTTGATAAATATAACTTTTTGGTGATATAGGTACAAACTTATGTAACATATCATGTTATGTGGGATATTGCACGTGGACCTTCACCAATGATTACAACACATCATGGTTATTTGGTGAATGATTATAAATTTCACACGATATCTCATGGAACTCACAAAGCAACTATGAGTAGTGGTGTGTGCATCAAAGCTAGTAACTATGGAGACTCGAGTGAGACAGATTTTTATGGACAATTAGTCGAAGTGTGCGAACTCACATATCCAGGATTATACAATAAAAAGATTATTTTATTCAAGTGTGACTGGTTTGACACTTCGTCGGCAGGTACAAGGGTTGATCCTCAGTTCAAATTAGTGTCTATAAATCATACACGCAGACTTAGAAAGTATGAACCCTTTGTATTAGCCATCCAAGCTACACAAGTGTATTACTGTTCAAATCCGAGTATGAATCAACAGTGTAGAGACTGGTGAGAAGCTTGTTCTATCAAGACAAGGTCCACTGTCGATGAGTCTCAAGTTCATGTGTCTAGTTCTACATTAGAGTCACCGTATCAGGAGGATTATGATGTGAATTTAGTAAACATTGTCGATGTAGATGATACTATATCACGTCATTGAGACGGTGACCATGTAGAAATTAAAGATGATGAGGAAAATCAAGACACTGATACTGTCCTCGAAATAGAAGAGGATGAAGAAGATGATGATGAATATGAAGAAGATGAAGCTTCAGATGAAGAAGAAGAAGAAGAAGAAGAAGAAGAAGAAGATGACGAGGATGACTATGTAGATCAGGAAGATGAAAATGACAATGAAGAAGACGACAGAGATTAGCACATCGTGTAGAAAACTTACTACATTCTAATTTCAACTTATTAATTATAAATGCAATGCATTGTATGTTTAATATACAACTTCAACTTATACGTTTCTTGTTATAAATGCAAATTATTTATTAATTTTCAACATAATAGATGTCTTCCGGTCGGAGATCTTCACCACGAGATGATGTGTCTACTCCTCGCGGAAGGGGTGCACGACGTTCTCCTCTATCTATCGGCCGAGGTATTTCCCTGGGCTCATCATCCGGATATGAGTCCGGGATTGGTTTTAGCCACCACATTGGTGGCATACATATAGGTGGTCCGTCATCTGTCTCCGATATGGATCATCAGGGGGAGCAGAGACCCACATGTGTCACGCCCCGTTCTCCGCCCTTGTGGCGAAGTCCGGACACGCAACTATAAAACAATTATTTAAATAAAGAATAAAAGGAAAACTGTGGACTTAACCGAACGAAAGGATATTTTATAACTGAGTTTTAGTTCATAACAAGAGTTTAACTCTGAATTGACACATTCGTCAATCAAAACAAATAAAACCTCTTGCAGCGGAATAGGGATCGACTGAAGTCTACGTGTATGAAGACACGTAGACACCCAAGACTTTAATTAAAGACCGACAAGCCTGCCATAGCATCTCCTCCTTCATCATCGCTCAACCTGCACATTTATAAATACATGCAGGGCTGAGTACAAATTGTACTCAGTAGACACATGCCAAAATCGCACACATACATATATAATTGTCAATGCCGTAAGAGTGATACGTAGAAATTTTATTTTTTTAAAAGAACCTACGTTCACTAAATCCTTTTTTGTGAAACCTTTATTTGACTGATCAGTCTTTTCTTTAGTATTCAAGCCATATCTGCACTTTAACTTATGGTACCGAGAAGGTGGCCACCTTCTACGGACACCGAACCGGCCAACCCGCTAAGATGACTCACGGTTCACTGTAACCGGTCAACATCTACGTCGACTCCCGGTTATTTACTTGTGTACACTAGTTCGAGTGGGGATGCTTACCCACTGGAACCCGAATTCGATTTCATTTATTTAGATCCTTTAACTTCTTCCAGATAGGCATTGATACAAAACATAAATCATTTTCGGCAAGACAATGCTTGAAACATATTTGCAAAATCTCTTCGAAATAAAATAACATAAATGCATATGAGCACACGTATTTTATAGAGTTAGAAAAGCCTACTTGGATAACTTTGGATTGCACTTGCTTTGGTCTCGAAACGCGAAACCGGTCTCTCGTACGAACCTTTAGAAAAACTCGTATAAATTAAAATGCCCTTCGTGCATTTGGAACCTTTAATCGTAAGAATATATATATTCTTGGTTCTCGTTTCGACTCGTTAATCGAGGTATTGATACTTAAGATCAATATTACTTATAGGGTGTTGATTCCTCGATTCAATTACTCCGGTAATTGTCTTTAATGCAATAAGTGTATTAACACTTAATGAAATAATTAACCCTCAATAATTAATCATTCAAATAATATTGTAATTTCTAGTTATTTAACTCTTTAGATAACCTTAAAATATTAATCTCTTAAATAATATCCTTAAGGGATATCAATTCTCTTAATTTAGATCCCAATTACTAAATAAATTGGATCTCTTTGATTAAATACTTAGGCTTTAATTACCTAAATTAATAGCTCTAAATATTAACACCCAATAAATATATCATCCCTTCTTCCATTATTTAATATTTCTAATTGATGTAGCTCCATCTTATTTAAAATGATAAGCTCAATTTAATTAAGTCTTAACTTATCACGTGTTTAAACTAGTCCATTTAAATTAATTAAGTGAGCTTACTAATTAATTTAATTAGTAAAATATTAATTATCTTAAGCTTAATAAACTAGGCCCAATCTAATTATTTTCAAGCCCAATAATTTATTTTACTGGAGCCCACTTTAATTAACCTATCCTAGGCCTAGTTGATTAACTGACTGGCCCAACAACTCGGCCCATATAAATTTAATTCTCGGCCCATCAATTGTTTTATTCATGGCCCGATTATTTATTTAGATCCGGCCCATTTACCCAGCCCAATTTCTCAACCCATTCTACCCTAACTTCATTCCTACCCTAAATCACTTTCAATCTTTCTTCCCCCAGACACAATCTCCTCTCTCCCTCTCACCCGATCTGCTTTCTCTCTTTCACTCGATCTGCTCTCTCCCTCTCTCAATCGATCTGCTTTCACTATTCTCTCCATCGATCTGCTCTCTCTTTTCTCTACTCACTCTCTGCTCTACTCACTCTCTGCTCTACTCACTTTCTGCTCGCAAACAGCGATGAGCTCGATATGGGTTGCTATCGATAAATTCCTCTCCCTCCAAGGTAATCTTCCTTCTCTATCTCTAATTCTGTTTCTACTACCTTCAGTTTCTAATTTCTGTTTCTTTCTCTTCCCTCCATCTATCTCAATTTCTGCTCTCGACTTTATTTATTACAGTGGTGACTTGGGTTTCTGATTTCCTTACTGTAATAAGGTATCAATTCGGTTGATTTTGGGTTTAAGATAGTTCAATGGTGGGCATAGCTTCTGATCGGGGAGCTGCCAGAGGAGGTAAATTTCTGCTCTCCTCTTTCTTACTCGATCTGTTTCTGCCTTCCTAAATTCCTAACTTTCTGTTTTAAATTTTCGAAGCCCTTAACTGTCTTCATGCTAAAGAATTTAACTTATGATTCACTTTGGGAAGGTTTTATATTTTCTAAATTTGTTTCCTTACTGCAATAGAGTAATCTGTTCAGTGGATTAGTGTTTGCTATGGTTCAGTGTTGAGTGGATTTTGGTTCGGTGGTTTGGACTTGATCATTTTTGCTTCTGCTAGTTAGATTTCTGTAGGATAAGTTCTTTTAAATGCTTATTATTAAATGTTTGACTGTCTAATTGAATTTCTACGTTTGGCAGCTTGACTGGAGGTTTGAGTTCTCAAAACCATCGAATGACACACAACTTTACATATGCTAAGTCTTCTTTCCTTTTCAGTTTTAGATAATAAATTTTTAGTAGTATGTAGTTTAACTTCTGGACAGATTTTACTATGGTTTTCCTTCGAAGTATTTTGGATGCTGTGATTTAATACCTGGTTGAATCTGATTGTCTGTGTTTGCGTTCTAGTTCATTTTAATCTCTAGGATTTGATTTTCCTGATTTCTAGTTGTCCTTAATGAGGTTTAAATTCAAGTCTGCTGTGTAGGTTCAAGCTAGAAAGTGAGGTGATTGGTTTACAGGTCTGGAGCAGCACTCACTAGCCTTAGCTAAGTTCTGCTCCTTTTCTCTCTATTTGTTAGCTGTTATTTCTGAGTGACATGTTACTTTAGTTGCTCTAAGTGTGCTAAAGTTATGCTATCTTACAAGTCATTATTGTAGTTTTAAGGGAAATCTTCTTTTTCATACTCAATTGCTAATAGCACCTCTAGTTAAATTCTTATGAAGCATGTTATTAGTTCTAGGTCCTATCTTATTTCCTGTATAAAAATGCTTATGGGTTGTTGTTCAAAAATATGAACCTGTATTCTAATTCCATACTCTGTCCCTTAAGCTGCCATTTTAAAGCATAAATATATATGTGTACTGGACTAAAAACTACATGATTTAATCTTATGCTCTAAAATCTGGAACTCTGTTTTAAAAGCTTGAAAACTGCCTGGTGGATACTTCTGTCTTCAGGGATTGAGAATGGTTCTGTTCTTTAACTGCTTATGGTTGGCTTTTCAGAACTATGATCATATTTACATTAAGTTCATACACTGGCCATTAACTGTTATTTTAAAGCATATATATATATTACAGTTCTATGTCTTGCAGTTTATAACATTTTCTTATTGCTATAAAAGAGGTTTAAGGTTTGAGATTACCTTTAATCTTTATCTCCTTCCTCTTGACTGAAAACTGTGGCTTCTATGCTCTATTATGGAAGTGTTTGATGGGTGATCAAGGGTTCTAGGGCAGCCCCTTTACCTTTTATATAGATGTTACTGCTGTGTGGTGTTGTTAGCTAAATGCTTAAGGTTTGAAATAGCTAGTTTAATAGACCTTACTCTATTGTTGTAGGTGGTGGAAGAGGAAGCGTGGAGCATGGCATGGAAGTCTCCTATTTCCTACACTCAACCGAATTGCAGGCCCTTCTACACTCTACAGTCTACTGCCACTGCCACTGCTTTGCTATTTCCTTCTCTGCAGCAGCATGGCTGCTCAGTTTCTACTGCAGCAGCTGTGCTGCTTTGTTCCTTCTTCCCAATGTTTTCCCTCCTATTTTTATGTTATCATCATCACACTTCTGACACCTATAGCTAGCTTTCTTTCTTTCCTTATTTGCTAACATGCTGCTGCCAGCTAGCTTTAGACTTAATTATTCCATTCTAATGCCTTGTATTATAAAGTCTCATGCGTGTGGTTTCTTTTCTGCACTGCAGCAGCAGGGCTGCTTGTATTTCCTTCCTTCTTACTCTAAGTCTCTTATAGGCCAATTGTTGATTCTTGGCAGCTTTATCACTTCTTGAGATACTTCTATGTATTGTCTTTTGTAAAGGCTGCAACTTCCACTCTACTTTTGACATTGTAACATAATTGTATTAATTGTTTATTGGTTCTATTTGTAAGATGCAATTCCAAGTTGTAAAGGTGTTGTAGGGACATTACCCCTTTGTTCTTGTTTTTTTTTTATTTCAGTCATGTATGTAATAGGCTTCTATTTCATTTATATACTTGTCATTGAATACATCTTAATACATATGTACATATCTACACGTGTAATATATATACATGTATTCATTATATAATATATTTTAGCTTATACTTTTATTACAATTATTTAATATTTCAAGAGAGAGATATATACAATCTCATCTAAATAATTTAGAAGATTGTGCTTTAACACTATTTGATAAATAACATCTTATCTTAATTCTCCTTGGCTCTTATTCTCTTATGTTCATTGTAGAAATCTTAAAGTTTTAATAAAATTTTATCATAAGCCTTTTTCGAATTATCTAAATGATAGGCTCTCCTAATATTAAATACTTAAGACTTTGCTATCGTCTTAACTCTTATTTATGATGAGATTTATATTGAAGTCAAAACATTATAACACTTATACTTTAATTATTTCTAAGTATATGCCTATTCTTAATAATAACATTTCTTAATATTAAATCAAGAAATTTTTATTTACTTATTACTTAAACTAAAATTCCCCTTCAATTATATTAAACTCTCATTAATATACTACAACGTTCAATGTATATTTAATAATCGCGTCTGAATATCGTTTATTTCGGAATTTAAAAAGACGGGGTATTACAACATGGGACTTCGTTCTCTCAGTGAGTGAGTTGGGGTACGTAAATACAATCACATATTCAATTTTAACAAATATTTAATAAGTAATTCAGAAGACTAATATAAATCAAACTAAAATAATTTATGTAGGGAATTTTACCCGCATGGCGCCCCGACTGATTACATCTGGGAACTATTTAAGATAGTTCTGAATCCGACTGGATACAGTTGGAAGCTGACGCCTGAGGACGTGACGCAAAGATACTGGGAGGAGTTTAAGGTTCTAAAACTTTCAAATTCATTCTAAATTATAACTTATAACTATTTATTGAAGTTAACTACAATTTCTAACATACATTTTGGATGCTAGAAAAAATTTACTTGGGAACCGTCTCTCGATGCCAAGATTCGAGAGTTGTGGTACGATAAGTGCCGGAAGAGATATAAGGATTATCTGTGCGGGATAAAGAAGAGGAGGAATGATCCCCCACCAAGAGGTGGAAAGGTAGGATGGTGGAGTGATGAGGTCTGGGCGGGTTGGCTCGCTTACTGGTCTTAGGATGATGTTATTGCTAAATCCCAGGCAGCGAGGCGCAACCAGATGTCTGAGCCCCAGGGACTGGGGACTGGTCCTATCAAGTATAGGGGATGGTCGAAGTCCATCATGCAACGAGCTGAGGAAAAGGTAATTTTCAAATCATAATTTCAAACATGTTTTATAGTTTTAATTCATATACACATGTTTCAATAACACAACCCAATTGGTATGTCATGCACAAGCTGCTGAGAGGGGAGTACCTCCGATAGACTGCATATTCGACTCCTTCCTCGATGAGCATCAGTACGCAGACGGGACGTACACCGATGCAAAATCGAAGGCGATAACGGTAAGTCTTAATTTCAAAGTAATATATATATAGTTTATAATTACAACCTTTATAATATGTTATTAAAAAATGTTCATTTCTCGTTTACATGCAGACTGAGGTGTTTGCCCGTGCTGACGCGAAAGGGGCCCAGCTGCCTGAGGGGGACCACGATGCAGTGGACACTAACGAGCTATACTTGGAGGTTCTTGGCGCCCCAGACAAGAAGAAGAGGTTGTTCAGTACGGGAGGTGCAAGGAAGGCTTTGAGAGCCTCCAGGTTCGGTGGATCATCGTCCGCCTCACGAGCCACCAGGAGCAAGGTTGAGGACCTGCGGCGCCGAGTCAAGGAGCAGGATCGCAAGCGCCAGGAGTACATTGCTGAGCAGAGGAGATTGGCTGACCAGATGGCGCTCGTGCAATCTTAATACGCTCAGATGATGCAGTGAATGCAGTCTTAGCAGCAGGGAGGAGCAGGTGGTCCCTCATTTCCCCCGTTTCCCCCTCTGAGTTTTAACGATTCTGATTCCTAGACTCTATAATGTATTTGATAAACATATTTGTACGGTTGCTACATTCATACTATTGTTTTGTATTTCAACAGTTATAACATTTTTTGTTATATTACATTTCGAATTTCAATAGATTTCGTGAATTTTAAATTATCGTTGAATGTTCTATTTTATTTGTATTGTTTGTTGTGACAGGTTATAGGTTACCGGTATTACAAAAACAAAAAATAATAAAAAATAAAAATAAAACCTAACGACGGACTGTGAATCCGTCGTTAGGTCAATGGTCAAACGCTAATGACGGACTGTAAATCCGTCATTAACCCTCTGGCGCCGTTGACGGCCACCGAGGGAAACCTAATGGTGGATTGTACTTCCGTCGTTAGTTCGTCGTTAGCTAACGACGGACTCTATATTCCGTCTTCAGAAGGCCTAACGACAAAAGAATACAGACGGACATGGTCCGTTGTTAGGTAGTCGTTAGCCCTCATGGACGACGGATTTCGAGGCCTAACGACGGAATATTCCGTCGCCTGTGGCCCATTTTTTGTAGTGTTCTAAAATCTGAATTGAATACCCCCAGATTTTAAAAGTCTAAAAATCTCACATAATTCACAACCAATAAACACTCTCCTTATATTTAAAGTTGGCTGAAAAATAAAATTTTCAAAACACTATATTTTATACATGTATAAATATTTTTAGGGTAGAATATATATAGATATAACTGAAAATTTTTTACTTGCACTAGGCTTCAACCCAATACAGCCACAACATAGATTCACCCATGATGACGGTGTTGTGGTGACCTTTAACATCCAACTTGGGAGAAAGGGACTAAGTTCGATTTGGGGAAGAATGAGGCACTATGGTGGTTTTAATTAGAATTAACAACAGATTAGCGATGAAATAGATAAATATTTTTTAATTATATTTTAAAATTAATTATTAGCGACGAATGAAATTAACAACAAATATATCATCATTAAATATGGTGTCAACATGACATGACATAGTTCGTTGTTAACTGATATCGTTGTAAATTAATCGTCAGTCCATCATTAAATAGCTATAAAATCTTAATTGTCGTTAATTTTATCGTCACCTTGCAATTTTTTGTAGTGTACATTGCCTTAAATACTACCATTGTTTTATCTATTTTTGGTCTAGTTTCTCTCGTAATTTAGTTTATAATATCGCTTATTATTGTCGATCGAGTTAATACTTTGGTTTTCTTTATATTACATTGTAGGTAAAGATCACCATAAAAGAGTTAACGAGGCTCGAGAAAGAAACAAGACCAAAAGACGAAGAAAAGAAGAAACATCGCACTTGTACCGAGCATTGGGGTAGAGAGCTCTACCCTCTGTAGCGAGCGCTAGCTCAGAACAGACAGAGATCAAGGGTACCGACCGCTACCCACTAGCGGTCGCTACCCCTTTGCAGCCAAGTCACAGACAGAGAGGGGGCCTAGCGAGCGCTAGCCCTCAGCGCTCGCTAGCCCCCTGTTTCGACCATTCTTGCAGCGAGCCAAGGTAGCGCTCACTATCCCCCATCGGGCGCTACCCAAGCGGGATTTTCTACCCTATTTAAACCTCCACGCTTGATTTCAGAAGTACACTCTGCTTCGCGATTCCTTTTTCTAGAGTTTAGACCACGAGAGGAAACACCATAGTTAGATTTTTCATTCCGTTATTTGTCTTTTCAATTTCGTTCGTGATTCAAACCCGTTATTCTTTAATGCATTATTTCCCTTTTCAATTCGTGAGTTCTTTTACTGCCTTCTTTATTGCTTTATGATCTCTTTTCTTCTTGTTCTTTTCCTGATTAATTCACAATTCGTTAATCCAAACCTTTCGATCATGTTAATTAATCAATTCAAGGTATGTTTAAATTCAGTTTCTTTAATTCTTCGTTCTTAGATTTAGTATTTAATTGTTTTATTAATTTTTGCCTAGGTAATTCGTATTTTAAATTCTTTAATTTAATTCGCCTAGATAGATTAATTAGATTAGTTAACAATTAAAACCCCTTCTTTTTAATTACTTTATGTTCTGCAACATAGATAAAGCCCTGCTTAACCTTCATTGAGAATACGACTTAAGGTCAACTTATTAATCTATAACGAACTCGTTCTCTTGCGAGCAATTTAATAAAATAAGTTTGAAGTATATCGGCTGGAAATATTCCTCGTACCCGTTACTGAGTCCCTTTATCGGATAGTGGGTGTGGTCTAAACAACGCCACGAACTGAAGGTTTAATTATCACGTAACAAATTTTGGCGCTGTTGCCGGGGAAGGCTTTAGGCATTTATTTGCGTTGCTTTTTATTTTATTTTTAATTTTGTCTTTTACTTTTGTTTATTTATCCCTTTGTTCCCGCAAGGTGTGTTTGATCTTCTTTTGGTTTGTATATGCTACGTCGCCGAAGCTTGAGACAAGAGTTGGTGCCCTACGTGGCAACATCAATAGAAGAGAAGTCGTGCTTGATGAGCGATTTAGGGACGTTGTCAACCTCGCATCATTATTCGAAGAGCAACTAGTAATAATGGCCGAGGAAGACGAAGCCCCTAGGAAACTCGGAGACTTTGCCAGGCCGACATATGGCATTACCGCATCCGCCATCGTGCTCTTGGCTGCAGGGAGGAGCTATGAATTGAAGCATAACCACATCAATTTGCTTCCATCGTTCTACGGGCTAACTAACGAAGACGCACTCTTATTCATCAGGGAATTTTGCACAGCTGTCCAGTCTATTCCACTCCAGACTATCACCAATGACGAGCTACTCAGGAAGTGCTTCCCCTATTCACTCAAGGATAGGGCGAAGTCGTGGTATCTCTCCCTTCCAGCAAGATCGTTACCTAATTGGAAGGCGGTGAGTACTACGTTTCTGCTCAATTACTATCCAAACCATAAGACGCAGTAGATTCGACTTCAGATCATGCAGTTTGCTCAGGAGCCTGACGAGCCTTTTCACGAGGCCCTAGACAGATTCAGAGAGCTGCAGCAGCAGTGCCCGCACCATCAAATTGTGCCTGAACTTCTTTGGCAGATTTTCTATAATGGGATGCAGCACACTTATCAGTTCATGGTAGATACGGTAGCTGGGGGAAATATATCTGAGAAGATAGCCGATGAAGCAATTGAGATTTTCAAGACGCTAGCCACTAATTCACAGCAGAAAATCTCCCGATCCAAGAGAGTGGAAGTCCGAGAGATTGGAGTGAACCCAGACCTCAAGAAGCAAATGGCCGATATGATGCGAGAGCTCCAAGAGTTGAAGATGAGTAAGCCCCCTATAATAGCGAAGCACGAGCCATGCCCGATTTGTGGTGATCTGACACATAATGAATATTAATGCACCAGATTGGCAGAGATGACTTATGAAAGAGAGGCGGAAGTCTATGCTGCACAAGGCTTCCCGCCACGCCCACCATTCGAGCAACATCCAGCCCAACAGACTTCGGGATGGAGAGCTCAAAATAGCTCTACATGGAAGGGGCCGAGTCAAGGGCAGAATTCGAACTTCCTTGTCCGACGAGCAGCCCCACAGCAGTACTACCACCGCAGCAGGGGCTATCCACAACAACCTTATTACCCACCTCAGTCAGGGTATTATCCACCTCCTCCACCTTATCAGCAGCCACCACCTCCTTACCAGCAGCCGCCGCCACCTCAGTTTTAGGAACCGGGACCTCAGTTCCAGCCCCAGTTTCCATCTGCACCGCGACCGGCTCAGTCTAAATCGTCTCTAGAGGACAGTCTTACAGCTTTCATGCAGGAGAGAAAACTGGCTCGAGAGGCTTCTATCAAGCGCCTCGAGAATCAAGTGGGGCAAATATCTGGAGCTATGAATCAGGTGCAGCAACAGCTACAGACAGGAAGGATACCGGGACAGGGACATTCGCCACATCAAGTGCAAGCTATTACTGTTCTATGTAGTGGCAAACATGTGGATAAAAAAGTGGAGCTCCCGGAAGCTGAGGAAGACAAAGTGGAGGAGGAGACGAAGAAGGAAAAGGAGATGGAATCGGAGCAGCTAGCTATTCAGTTTCACAAGGCGAAATTTGTTTCAACTTATTTGTAAACTGTAGTACGTGGCGTTGTTTAGACCAGACCCACTGTCCGATAAAGGGACTCAGTATCGGGCACGAGGAATTTTTCCAGCCAATATACTTACAATTTATTATATTAAATTGCTCGCAATTTAGAACGAGTTCGCTATAGATCAATAAGTTAACTCAAGTCGTATTCTCAAGGACAACTTAACAGGGCAATTTAAATCTTTGTTCATGAAACGAAAAACAGTAAAAGGAATTGATTTGGATTTTTATAACTAGGCGAAGAATGTAAATAATAAAGTAATTAAAATCTAAACTAAGAACGGAAATTAAAACTAATCTAAGAAAGTAAGAACTTGAAGTTTGAAAAGGAAAGAAGAACGAAAATAAATCTGGAAATTAAAAACGATGAAAGGAATTGAAAGCATAAAACGAAATATATGATAAAAGTAAATAAACAAGCAATAATTAAAAAGGAAAGAAACGAACTTGAATTAATACTTGAAGTACGTCTGGAATGACAATGAAAATCTGGAAATAACGGTGTTCGAATGTTGTAATCGGCTAACTCCAAAACGAAGAACGGAATGAAAAATCCTATCTAGAATGCCAAGTCTCGACCCTTGAATGCGAGATTGAGACGAACTAAAAACAATGGAATTATACTGGAAAACTAGTCTAGGAATTCGTGCTGAAAAGAGTCGGGACGAAGTATGGAGAACTGAGATATATCGACTGAATGGCACGACGTGTCTTTATATGGCGAGAGGCAAGTCAGCGGTCCCTGGAGGTCACCGGGCGCTGACTAGGTTTGTTCCGAGTGGCACGAGAGTTGGTTGCAACGGCCCGCGCGAAATTTGCGGGGTCAGCGACCGCTTAGTGAAGTCAGCGGCCGCTGACTCGGGCGCTGAGGCTGGCACGGCGCTGGTGCGCGCTGGCACGGCGCTGGCGCGCATGGCCTAGTCAGCGGCCGCTGGGCTTCACGCGGCCGCTGACTTGTGCTTCGGTGCTTGTCTTCATTTTCTTCTCGTTTTTCGGTTCTTCTTCGTTCTTTTTCCGACTTCAACGCTCGTTTAGGCCAATAATCCTGAAACATAAAATGAAACATAATTCGGGCCAAAACATCACGGAATGAGGGAAAATAATACGAATAGAACTACGAAAAACCTAAGTTTAGACGAACAAAATGAGACTAAACAGCGGCCAACTCGTACAAGACACCAATTCCCTTCCCGAGCAGACTGAGGAATGAGAAGCTAGAAAAATAATTCAAAGACTTCTACAAAATGCTTTCTCAAGTGCGTGTGAATCTACCCCTATTGAAGGTCATTCGAAATGTTCATTCCTATCTCAAGTTCTTCAAAGAGCTTGCCTCCAAGAAGAGAATATTTGCTGATGATGAGTCTGTGATGGTGTCCGAGGTAGCTAGTTCCATTATGCAGCAGCCTCTTCCACAAAAGCTGTCAGATCCAGGTAGTTTCATCATCCCCATCGCTCTAGGGAATGGTAAGACTGTGATGGGTATGCTTGATTTAGGTGCATGTATTAATCTTATGCCTTACTCGATTTTTAAGGAATTAGAGTTAGGTGAATTGAAACCTACATGCATGAGTTTACAGTTAGCTGATCGTTCTGTTAGATATCCTAGAGGTATTATTGAGAATATTCTGGTTAGCGTAGGTGGTTTGATTGTGCCTATGTATTTTGTTGTTTTAGAGATAGGAGATGTGCATGAAAATGGACGTGATCATACTTTGCTACTAGGTCGACCATTTATGGAGACTACTAACACCTTGATTGATGTTAAGAATGGTAATATTAAGATGTCAGTGTTAGGAGAGTCAGTTTCGTTTTCTGTGCATAAGCAAAAGGCTAGACCTCTATTAGTTCCATTGAAGATTGTGCATTTATTGATTCTATTGATACTTTTGCCGAGGTCTCTATTGTGCAGGATTCCAGCTTGGAAGAGAGCTTCAGATCATAAGCCGAGGTCGGAGCAGTCACTAGCCATCGGCTGATCACAGCCCACAAGCACACAAGAGTAGTGACTGCTACCCCCCTTAGCTGTCGTTACCCCCTGCGAAAGCATATTTATTCTTCCTTTATTCCACACCTCTTTTTCTCCATTCCTCTACACAGATCTTATCTCAAAAATCATCTTTCCCTTTTCTTCCCTCTCACCCGACGCACACCTCTCCCAAACCCTCCATCAAAATTTCACAATCATTCCACCTCCCCTTCCTTGATTTTGTCATCCACCATCTCTCTACCCAATTCCACAACCACTCATTTCCACCCACCGGAGACTCCTTCCACCACCACCGGACGCCACCTACTTGCTGCCGCCACCGCTACTTTCCGGTAAAATTTTCAGCGTACTTCATTCGGCGTTATTCACCCTCCACGGCTCGTACTTTCTACCATGACTTTGGAGGGTACAGTACCTCAATGACAGCGAGTCAGCCGAGGATAGAGCAACAGGTTGTCGAGAACAACCACCGGATTGCCGAGCTAAATGCTCAATGGTTGAGCTGGGCTCTCTTTGATCCTCCTCCACCACCAGATCAGCAGTGACTTCTCACTACTGTTTATTATGTTTTCTTTTCTTTTTATTTTTTGTGTGTGTCCGGGTTGTTTTCATTTAGTTATTTCCTTTTGTTGTTGTTTTTGTTTCTTTTGGTGTTTCTTTTGCAGGTCTAACTCTTTACAACTACTCGAGCTTTCACCACCGCCGCATCATACCGTATCGGGTAGTTACTTTCACTCTCTCTCTTATTTTATTGTTGCAATGAGGACATTACTATCTTTATTTTGAGAGGGGGTGCATGCTTTATATTGTAGTATGCGGCTTAAATTAGAACTATGTAGTTGTGCATACATGTTTGTCCAATTGCTTTTTGGAGCTTGATATGATTAGTGATTGATTTTGATGAGAACTTGTTGATTATGCTTAATGACATGAATTGTCGTTGTGTCAATGATTGGGTGATAAGCGTTACATTTTTATCATAATTGTCGTGGGTTATTCTTTGTGTGATGGATTGATGTGATAGCTTGTAGCTTTGTGAATTTGGTTAAGATTGCTCATTGGCTAGACTTGTTGTTAATTGTGTTGTTTGTGAGATTGAGTTGGGAGGCTTCTGCTCCTCTGGAAACCATGAGCATGGTAAACCACATAAGAACACTTTAGATAACTTCTAAATGTTTATATCTCGTGACTTTTGGCCATATAACCCACTCTTTCGAAATTTGGCTCGAATGGCCTTTAAAATTGTTATTGAATCGCTTGAACTGTTTGAATAGGTGATAAGAACTCTACCCCGCTTCCTTTAAGAAATAGAAAAAAATCTTGAATTCGAGGAATGGGTATGGGAAACCACACTAGGATACTCGGTTTATACCGAAGATCACACCTAGTGACCAATGTTCTATATATCACTAAAAATTCTATGTGGTTTGATTCTTTAAAAATTGGTTTGAATAGTTATTAATCCAAAGTCTAGTCTATGAGTGATTAAAAAATAAAATTTGCATATGTTATTGAGTTTGATCGGATTGAAATTGCACCTTTGAGGACACACGTAGTGGTGATTGATGTATAGTCTTATGATCCTTTTTGAGTACTTATGATGAATATGATTGTTGTTGCGTGATTAAACTTGTTTCTTGTTTTGAAATCTCTGTATCATGTTAGGCTTTGACTTGCTTGAGGACAAGCAAGGTATTGTGTGTGGGGAGATTGTTTTATCTATTTTTGGTCTAGTTTCTCTCGTAATTTAGTCTATAAAATTGCTTATTATTGTCGATCGAGTTGATACTTTGGTTTTCTTTATGTAACATTGTAGGTAAATATCGCCATAAAAGAGTTAACGAGGCTCGAGAAAGAAACGAGACCAAAAGACAAAGAAAAGAAGAAAAATTGCACTTGGAACGAGCGTTGGGGTAGAGAGCTCTACCCCACGTAGCGAGCGCTGGCTCAGAACGGACAGAGATCAGGGGTAGCGACCGCTACCCCCTAACGGTTGTTACCCCTTTGCAGCCAAGTCACAGACAGAGAGGGGGCCTAGCGAGCGCTAGCCCCCAACGCTCGCTAGCCCCCTGTTTCGGCTATTCTTGCAGTGAGCCAAGGTAGCGCTCACTATCCCCCAGCGGGCGCTACCCAGACAGGATTTTCTACCCTATTTAAACTTCCACGCGTGATTTCAAAAGTACACTTTCCTTCACGATTCCTTTTTCTAGGGTTTAGACCACGAGAGAAAACAGCAAAGTTAAAATTTTCATTCTGTTATTTGTCTTTTCAATTTCGTTCGTGATTCAAACCCGGTATTCTTTAATGCATTATTTCCCTTTTCAATTCGTGAGTTATTTTACTATCTTGTTTATTGCTTTATGATCTCTTTTCTTCTTGTTCTTTTCTTGATTAATTCACAATTCGTTAATCCAAACCTTTCGATCATGTTAATTAATTAATTCAAGGTATGTTTAAATTCAGTTTCTTTAATTCTTCGTTCTTAGATTTAGGATTTAATTGCTTTATTAATTTTCGCCTAGGTAATTCGTATTTTAAATTCTTTAATTTAATTCGCCTAGATAGATTAATTAGATTAGTTAACAATCAAAACCCCTTCTTTTTAAGTACTTTATGTTCTGCAACATAGATAAAATCCTGCTTAGCCTTCCTTTAGAATATGACTTAGGGTCAACTTATTAATCTATAACGAACTCGTTCTCTTGCGAGAAATTTAATAAAATAAGTTGGAAGTATATCGGCTGGAAATATTCCTCGTACCCGTTACTGAGTCCCTTTATCGGATAGTGGGTCTGGTCTAAATAATGCCACGTACTGAAGGTTTAATTATCACGTAAACAACCATCAATATAATTAATTGTTTACGTAAATTGTGATTGTTGCACAGACCAATAACTTTTCAATCACTCACGAGCACATATTTAAATTATAAATAATATAAGAACCCTATTCTACTCACAAAATATTTAATTTATTAATCAATCGCTAAATTTTATTTCACTCACGACACTTATATTTAATTAATAAATAGTATCTGATCAATATTTCACTCACAACACATTCAACACTTTTATTAAACCTATTAGTGTCACGTTACGGTATACCTTACTAAAATTGGTATACCATATGCATTATCTTTATCTTTGGTATGAAAATTTTCATATTGTTACCTTACCATATATTTCGATATGACATTTTTACATACTTATATCTTACCTTGTTTCGGTATACCGAAAATTTATTTATTTAGAACATATGCATACGTAAAACATAATGAACACCACCATAAACAACATCTAACATATACAAAAATATACTAAATATTAGTTTTCTAATAACATAATTTTCGAGATGAACCAATAATATCAAATAATCAATTATCAAGATATTAAATAACTACTATATTATTATATTGTTATATAACTAACTAAATTTAAATATATGAATCCCAATTAATTTGGTCATATTTGTCAAAATGCATGATACATTATATCAAATTAAATATAATTTCATTAATCATATATTTAAAATCAAGCATATGTAGTCATATGATCGTATAAAATATTATACTCTTAAAATATA
The DNA here is from genome assembly GCA_026898415.1 of Leonotis leonurus. Taxonomy (NCBI): domain Eukaryota; kingdom Viridiplantae; phylum Streptophyta; class Magnoliopsida; order Lamiales; family Lamiaceae; genus Leonotis; species Leonotis leonurus. The sequence goes on along the minus strand of JAPKLX010000450.1, from coordinate 31,114 downwards.
CTTTTGGATTATAATTATCTTTATCTTATTATAATTAGTTTTATAATTATTTAGATTGATATGCTCGTTTTGAAAAATAATTTTAATAGATTTTATAACTATATCATAATTATTTAGTTATGCAACAAAAGTATATAATATAATTTAATATTATTATTTAAAATAATAATTATAAGTTCTTGCTCAATCTTTTCAATTATCAATAAACTCGTATATTTTGTAATTTGTCATTAATATTTATTAACTATAATTCATAATTATAAATAAATAATTTTCTTATAAGTCAAATTGAATATATATGTACATTTTGTTGTAATTTATTAAAATTTCGATATTTTACGTTATTTATCAATACTATATACCATTTTTCAATAAATTTTGATAACCATAGTTAAAATCGTGCAAAACGAAAATATGAATATTTTTCAATAATCTATTAGTTACAATAACTTGATGATACAGTAAATTTAATTAAGATTTTACCTTGCATTATGAAAACAAATGAAAAATTCACAACTCAAATAATAATTACATCCTTGGTCAGATAAAACATTCCACCAAACAATTTTGGTTGTTGAACAAACATGACCACATTGGAATATATGATCTTGCATTCTTTGTGCCAAATCTTCAACAAAATATTTATACTAACAAGTTCATTCAGGAATTTTATTCATCTGACTAGACATGCATTTTAAGAAAATAATTGGACTTAAAATATATCATGTATTAAGTAGAATTTGAATCTCATGCTATTTATTATTATTGATTGAGTTATGTATTAAATAAAGTAGTCAATTTATCCTAAAAATTGAAACAAATAACAATTTTGTATATAAACAAAAATGACAAAATAAATAATAATTTTGAGGATGAATAAGATAGAGCAGTATATTTTTTGTAATGACCCGCTCTTTTATCAATAGATATTAAGTAACGAAAAACTGCAATAAGAAAATTATGTTGAAGGTTCTGAATGATCAATTAACTAATCGATAAGGGTAGTTCATGTTCGCATAATTAAAATTTAAAATCATAATAAATATAATGATTGCTAATCATTTGAGTAACATTTTTATTCGGGAAGTCGAGATTAATTAAACAATACATAGAAAAATCATTAATAAATTTTTGTTTCTAGATACGATCAACTTTTCCACGACGTTGAGATAATCAATTGAAGTTATATAAAATTTATAAAAAGCAAATGCTAATGCTTGGCTTGCTATACCTTAATGAGATGATTATTGCATATTATAGAGATATACATTATCTTGTTTCAATTAGACATTATACATTATTAAAACAATTAGTTATTTCATGAGATAAGTGATGATAACACTTATAAATCTATAGGGTGCAAGGTATGCAAGCCTATTCCACTACATTAAAGATAGTGATAAAAGAAAAAGAAGTGATGAAATCAACAAGAAAATTTGTAGGTATTTTCAGATTTAGAAATAGATTTGAGAGAACATTAAAATATCTCATCCTAATATAATTACACACCAATCAGATATTCACAATCATACAACAGTACAAAGTAGAAGCCTAGGCTATTAGGCTACATTTCAGCCGAGAGAGAGATAGGGGAAACCATGCCAGACAGATTTGAAGAGATATTATGTTCATATTTTGGAAATATATATATATATATATTACTATATACCCTATTACACCACTATAATAATGCACAAGACTAATAAGAATGATGTGAGCAATACTATTGATGGCAAGAAGGTAGATAAGACAAGAGAACCATGTTGCACTCTTCACCTTAATGCCTACCTGCACATGGAGAATAACCATCATTAGATATCGTCCCAAAAGTCAAGAAGTGCAGAGGTGCACAGTTAATAAAGCAACAAGAAATTAAGTTATAGACTAGCTAGTTATTGTACATATAGATAGGGAAGGGCCGAAGTGGAGATTTTTCAAAGGTTAGGAGTAAAATACTCAAGCACACTATGAATAGTACAAGCATACCCCTAAGCTTCTTAAGTTCCACTAGTTATACACTTATTAGTTTCCTCAGCATTGTCAAACATTTCATAAATCAGATTTAGAAAATTAAACACATAGAGAGTTTAGCATATGCACGGACAAGATCTGCTCAAGTTCTTCAAGTAGAAGTTCTCAAGTTATCTAAAAGCATAAGTGAAAACAGTCATAAGGTAATACAGAGCTCAAAATTTCAATCTTTATGTTGGGAACCCACGATTTATTTATGTTTTGATGATGTTTCTCGAAACTACACTTAGTCAATTTTAGGACCTCAAAGAAAACCAAGTAATCATTGTCATCTATTAAGGAATGTCTAAGTATAAAAGAAGCAGATCGTTTTAAACTTAATTACGATCTGTATTATTCTAGTAAAAGACTTCCTGGACACAATGACTACTAAGATAACAAGTATATTCTACATTGTATAGACAGCTAGTTGCTAATGCATCGAGCAGATCATTTTGGTATTAATAACGATATGCTCCTCTCACTTGCAGCTCGCTGTCTTTGTTACTTGTCTTAGTTTTTGATTTCTAGAACTTACTTTCACATATCACAAATGTAAAAGAAGTTTGAAGTTTCAAACTTACTTATAACGATCTGTTTTTCTAGACTAGAAATAGCTATGAAAAGGGAACATAATACTTCTATACTTGTAATTCATTACAAGAGGTTGAGTAGCTCATTCTACAGACTACAGCTCGCTGCTCATCCAACAACAGATCGTTTCAAGTCATTGCAAAAGGATGAGCAGCTCGTTCTAAAGACATATCCAGCTCGCTGTCAACATAAGCAACATATCGTTTTATCAAAAACGATCTGCTCATCATTTCTCTACTAATATAATGTACCTAACATTGTCATAACCAAAGAGACGTGGAGGAACAGCTCGATAGACAACGAACTGCTACTACATCAAGATCAAGCTGCTCCTCACTATAACTACAGTGGACTGCAGATGTCACGCCCCGTTCTCCGCCCTTGTGGCGAAGTCCGGATGCGCGACTATAAAACCATTTATTTAAATAAAGGATAAAAAGGAAACTGTGGACTTAACCGGACGAAGGATATTTTATAACTGAATCTTAGTTCATAACAAGAGTTTAA
>JAPKLX010000450.1:0-13909 GCA_026898415.1 Leonotis leonurus | reverse complement strand
GGTCATGTTCCCGGCTTCACTAGAATTAGTAGGAAGCGGGCGTGACATAAAGAGTTATTTATGTTTTGATATGTTTATTATGTTATTAGATGTTGACTTGCCTATTTTTTGAGCATGTTGCATGTACCTATCTACGACAGAATTACGATATCGGTCCTATGCCGGACGAGCTGCTGGTAAGGGTTTGTGTACACATTAGACCGTGAGCCGGTGAGCGGACTGGCCGGTCAGAGTGTTTGAGAGGGAGGCCTACCTCTCAACACAAGAAAGTAGATATGGTATCACAGATTTAAGATATATGTCTGCAGACACATTAGATGCATATTCAGTTTTTATTGTTTTCAGAAAGAGAAGATATATGTTTTAAGAAGCGTATGTAGGTCATTTTCTTAAAAACCCTGTATATGCTAAAGTTGGCAAGTCAATCATATAGCTCTAAGAGCAAGTTTTAAATGTTTTTGGCATGTGTCCACTGAGTGCTTTATGTACTCATGCCCTGCATGTGTTTCTAAACGTGCAGGTTGAGCTGGGAGATGGCGATGGAGCTGAACACTGTAGTTTATTTTTGACATGTAAATATTGAGTGAGATTATGGTCATCTTGTTAAACTTTGTAGAAACATATTTTGTAAGCCCTGAGTTATATGTCGTCATACATATAGCTCAACCACTCTTTCCGTTGCGAAACTCAGTTTCCTTCTTGTTGTTAATCTGAATGTTTGGTACCACTTTTTTTGGTTAGCTTATGAACTCCATGCTGGTATTTTCCTTTGTAAATCATCATGTTCAACCCTTTTTCTTGGTTGTTTGAGTTTTACCTTTGGTAAATTGAAACCCGAGTTCATAAATTGTACGAGTTTTGGTTTTCGCTAGAAACAGGGAAGCAGGTTGAAATCCCTTTTCTGTGCGTCTCATCTGTCCTAATTCATGAAAAATGGGTACCATTTTAAAGATCTTTTCAATACCTTTCTAACGGTTCCTTCGGATCTCAATTCGGAGTCCGGATGAGTAAGTTATGAGCCTTTGAAGTTAAGGTGTCAAACCTGTCCTGAATTCCTGCGAAAATTTTGATTCGGTTTATCCCTGAGATTCATTTTCATTTTCAAGATTTTCTTAAGTTACCCGAGTCATGGTCTAATTACTTAACTAAGATAGGGTTAAGAAATTGGGCTGTGACACTATCAGATTGTTTCTTGCTTACGCAGCTTTCCAACGTTTCAAAGTATTCCAAATGGATGTAAAGAGTGCATTTCTGAAAGGAATTCTAGAAGAAGAAGTATAGTTGGAACAACCACCTGAGTTTGAAGTTGAAGATGAAAACAAGGTGTATAGATTAGCTAAAGCAGTGTATGGACTAAAACAAGCTCCTCGAGCTTGGTATGAGACACTATCCACCTTCTTACTTCAATCGGGATTCAAATGTGGATCAGTAGACAAGACATTATTCACCATTAAAGTCCAAGACTATAACCTTTTAGTTCAAATTTATGTTGATGATATTATTTTTGGATCCAAATCTGAATTCCTTTGAAACAAATTTAGCAAGCTAATGCAGGACAAATACAAGATGTCAATGATGGGAGAAATGAATTTCTTCCTAAGCTTGCAAGTCAAACAATCTACTGATGGGATCCTAATCAATCAATCGAAATACATCAATGATCTCATCACAAAATTTGGAGTTAAAGATTGCAAACCAATAAAAATCCATATGCAAACAAATGGACAAATTGGTCCTGATATACTTGGGAAGACAACAGATATAAAGCAGTATCGTGGTATTATCGGATCACTTTTATATCTAATTGCAAGTCGACCTGACATTACATTTTCAGTTGGTGTGTGTGCTAGGTATCAAGCTAGCCGAAGGGAATCCCACTTGGAAGCTGCCAAAAGAATTCTGCGTTATCTCAAAGGAACCATGGAGATAGGTTTATGGTATCCTTATGATGATAATTTTGAATTAACAGGTTACTATGATTCTGATTATGCAGGTTGTCAATTTCTTGGAAGCAAGCTCATTTCATGGTTTTCTAAAAAGCAAACTTCGGTTGCAACCTCAACAACAGAAGCAGAGTACATGGCAGCAGGGAGTTGTACAGCAGAAATCTTATGGATCAAACAAGAGCTAAAGGATTATGAAGTCTACATGGATTGTGTGCCAATATTTTGTGATAGCTCCAGCGCGATTGCCATCACACAAAATCCCGTTCTTCACACTCGCTGCAAACATGTGGATGTTCGTCATCACTTTATTCGTGATCATATTGAAAGGAAGAACATCAAGATTGAGAAGATTCATACGGATGTGCAGCTAGCTGATATCCTCACAAAAGCATTACCCGAAGACAGATTCAAAATTCTTTGTGGAAAATTGGGATTGATAAATTTCATCGAAATTGGTACAAGTGTCGATAACAGCTAGCTGGTGGTAAAAGGCCATCTGTTATCACATCTAATTTTAGCTCTATTTCTTTATTTACATATCTGTGTTGCTAAAATTTGCCAAGTAAAAACTTGGGGATAAAAACAAGCTGCTTAATTTTGAAAATTAGCAGCTGGCTGATTTGTAGAATACAAACAGCAGATTGATCAAAGAAGAAAATGATCTGCTATCTATCAACAATAGCAGCGAGCTTCATAAGGTGAAATATTAGCAGCTAGCTGGCGAAGTCAAGAATAGCAGATCGATCAAAGAAGAAAACGATCTGCTTATTTATCAAAAACAAAAACAAGATGCATAAAGTGAAAAATTTACAGCTAGCTGTCAAAACATAGATAGCAGATTGTTCGAGCCATAAAACGATCTGCCAGTGCATTAATCAAGGGAGAATTTAAACTAGAATTATAAAGTTCATTTATTTCTCTAACTCCTTTAGTATTAATGTCTCATGATTAATAAAATATTATTTTAATACTAGGAAATACCGACAGCCTAAATGTCAGAAAAAGCGTTAGATGAAGTAAAAACCATTTATTGTTGCAGTCCTCGGTTCTTGTTTCGAGGCAATGATGTGATCTCTTTGAAGACACAATTTGATGGCGTATGCACTTCAATCGATTTTAGGCGGCAAATGATTAAATCAGGGAGTAATCTCAACCGTTACTTGTTATTACTTTTATACGTTTTAATTTGGATCGTTCATTATTTGCCTATATATATGTGATAGTTTTACTGTTCCTCTCACACTTTCAAATATTCCCTCTTGCATAAACCCAAAAACGCCATTGTTGTACTCAAGCTTTCAAACTAAACTCTCTCTTTTACAAAAACACTCAACTTTTTCAAAATGTCTGCAACTGAAGCAAGTTCTTCATCTTCTCAAGCACCTCCGATTCTTTTGACAGAGATGCTACACATGATTGAGGCGAAATTGTCACCGGAGTCTCGCGCTATACTCACACATCACGGGTTTCGTACCTTAGATGTGTTGTTCAGTAAAATCGAGGCGTGCACAGGTTAAAACTCACAAAAACATTTCATATTTGTATGATCTGTGTGTTTCATTTCCAAAAATTTGATTTCCTTGTGTGTAATGACTACTGCATTATAATTCTTAAAATCATATATTGTACACTCACTGGATTAAATATGATTAATCATATGTTTATCACTGTTTCTGTGATTGTATCGTCTTAACATGGTGTCACTGGTCATTCCACATATAAGTGTTTTAACAGCAAACATCTTCAAGCACTTAACCAAAAATTTTCTCTCTTATTTAGGGTTCCACAAAATTATCACCATGGAACCAGATTATTTTCTTCCACGACAGATTGCGTTATTCTATTGCTCGTGGATTGTAGATGATCGAGAAGAATATACTGTAAAGATTCCTGTCGGAAAGACAAAGGAGGACAACATTCACACTACCGTGATCGAGATGATTCTTCAGACCTATCACTTGGCTGATGCAGGTGATATTGTGGTTGAAGAAGTCACGGATGAGCAAATCCAGAAAGCCTTTGATATAATGCTTGCTCATCCATTTGAGTGGACTGGAAAGGCATTCAATAGGGCGTTAATGCTTCCCAGCTACAGACTTCTCCTCGACTATGTCCAGAAGGTATTCCTTGGACACCAAGGGACATACGACTCGGTTACAGCGGGAAAATTCAAGATAATGACGGCAGTGGTGTTAAATCTTAAAGTGAATTGGGCCAGATCGCTGCTCAAGCTCATAGTGGATGAGGAACAACAGATTGATATTTGCCAAGACAAAGATGGTAACTGCACACGAATGAATATCAAGCGTCCCCTTCGCCTTTCCACCAAATTAAGTACCATCATTGCCGGTTTCTTTCAAAAAGATAAATGGCATAAATCCATAGAGTTCAGCAAGGATTGGATATTGCCAAAGACAAGACACCAGATGGAGATGTCCTTGGGGATTGCCTCCCAAATTTTTCTTAAAGTCACTGATGAGAAGATAAAGCAGGCGTTGATCCGGGTTGGTCAATCAAATCCGGAATGGGTAATCCCAACCAAGAAACCCGCAATAGTTGGTGAGGCCGCTGCAGCACAAGCAAGAGAGGAGATCGTTGCAGATCGACCTGTTAAGAGGAAAGCAGCTGGTAATCCTAAACCAGCTGCTGCTGCCAAAAGGACAAGGAAGACAAGGGTCACAAAGGACAGAAAGAGCAAACTCACTGCTTGCAATCTGGTGGATGAGTTGGAAGCCACAGATGATCAAGTTAAGGAGCCATCTGCTCTAGATATAAATGAAGCCGAGGTGGAGGTCAATATTCACGAGCAACCCGCTGCTGATATAGATGAGAGATTGAAAGGGGCTCAACTGATTTTTAAGCAACTACAAGAGAAGGCCACTGATGTGGTAGTCAAATTGATGCCTGGAATGCATCTGACACCAGAAACTTATGAAATGGCTCAACGTTTCCAAACCTATTTGGAAATACGTGACTACAAATTCTACATTTTGGAAGTCATTTTACTTCTTTTTTCAATCAACGAGTTGAAGGCAGAGGAGAGCAAACGAGTTGAACCATTGGCAGCTGATGAGCAGATTGATGAAGTTTACACACAAGGCACACCGCCAGATGGGTTCAAGCAGCACACACTGGAGGATTTATTATCTGCTTTTCTTGGGCCACAGATGCCTCCAGAACAACTCAACGAGCTTATTCATCTTAGAATCAACAATCGATCTGCGTCAATGGCAAACTTCATATATTCCACAGTAGAAAAAGCATTGCATGTAGTGGAAAGCAACTTCCAGCTAGCTCATGCTCAACTATCTAGCGAGCTGCACAAAGATCTAGACAATGATCGTGAAGTGTTTGACAAATTCAAGGAAGAAACTAACAGCAAGATTGCTGCTATTCAAGAAGAAGTCAACACTTTCGAGACTAAGATGAATGTTGCTGGAGGGAAGATGGTGGTTGAAGTAAAAAGGCATGTAGAGCAGCAGTATACGGACATGGAGAAAATCACGATTCCTATCGTGGTCAAAAACGAACTGCCAGCCTTGCTCAAGGAACAGTTGAAGTCAGCACTACAAGAGGCTGATGTAGCCACTGGGGAAGAAATTTTCAAAATCAACAAGTCAATAACTGATATGAAAGTTGCTCACAGCAAGCTGTCAGTCGACTTCAAATCACATCTCAAGGCTGCATCCAAACAGTTCAATGAAGTCACTAGCAACATATCCACATTTCTGCAATACAAAGAAGACGCCGAGGCAAAATTCAAAGCGCTTAATGATGAACTTGCCTCTCTTCGACTCATCATTTCCAAGGATTTCCTTGATGATGTCGAAAAGGGGGAAGAAAGAGAAGTTATCCAACCCGCTATCCAAATCAAGAAAAAGTCTATTGCTAAGCTTGCTGCTAAAAAGAAAAACATGACAGCAAAACAGGCCGCTGATGCCAGACAATTGCAAAAAGAGAATGAAGAAAAACAGAGAAAATTGGAAGAGGATGCAAAGAGGGCAGTAGATAGAAAAGGAAAGAAAGTCGCAACAGAAGCTGACGAAGAAGAAGAAATGTTCTTAGATGGATACAAGGCGGAGCAGATCGCTGACCCTGAATTTCGCAAACTTTGGAGAGCTGAAAAGCTAAGGCAAGGGAAAACAGGGGCAAAGGATGATGACAAAGATGAAACTTCAAATGAGGATGCAGATGAGCCATCAAATCCCATATTCAAATTTTTTGAAAAATTCCAACTGACGGAGCCGCAGAGTTTGACATGGATTCACAGCAAAAAGGCTTCTCAATGGAACAAGCTGGTTAAAGAATTCATTATGCAGCATTACTACTTGATGGATCAAGATATACAAGGAGGTTCTGTAGACGATCTGTTCCGTGAATTCCTCTCCCAACACAAAAATCAATCATTCATTGAATATCTATACAGACAGTCTGTAAGATAAACACTCCTCTCACTGCTCCAAAGAAAACAACACTCTTGTATCCAAGAATACCAGGAACCACTGAAGTAGATCACACTGCAGTTCTCAATGCTATCAATCGATCTGCTCAGATGATGAATTATCCCATTGACTTCAACAACAAGGATTATCGAAGATTATTCAATGGGATTTATGCGAGTTTTGGAGTGCCTTCGGAGTTAAGGCAAAGAGAGATGGTGGAGAGAAGGAGGGCGCAGCTAGTTGATCAGCAAATGCGTCAATCTCAATCTGCAGAGAAAGAACAATGTCAACCACCTCCTCAACCATGAAAGAAGCTTGTTAACTTTTTGTTTAGCAGCGAGCTGTTATATAAGCAATATAAAATTGTAAGTTGTTATATCAATAAATTGAAATTTATTTTGAAAAACAACCTAATGACAATATCTCTTTGTCCAGGAAATGTTTTTATGCTTATCGTTTAAATTATTATTATTCATACTAACTGCCTGCAATAGTAAAATTCAATGTTCTCAAAAGAAAATTTAAAGTGTGGTTTCGACATCATCAAAAAGGAGGAAATTGTTGGGAACCCCACGATTTATTTATGTTTTGATGATGTTTCTCGAAACTACACTTAGTCAGTTTTAGGACCTCAAAGAAAACCAAGTAGTCATTGTCATCTATTATGGAATGTCTAAGTATAAAAGAAGCAGATCGTTTTAAACTTAATTACGATCTGTATTATTCTAGTAAAAGACTTCCTGGACACAATGACTACTAAGATAACAAGTATATTCTACATTATATAGACAGCTAGTTGCTAATGCATCGAGCAGATCGTTTTTGTATTAATAACGATCTGCTCCTCTCACTTGCAGCTCGCTGTCTTTGTTACATGTCTTGGTTTTTGATTTCTAGAACTTACTTTCACAGATCACAAATGTAAAAGAAGTTTGAAGTTTCAAACTTACTTATAACGATCTGTTTTTCTATACTAGAAATAGCTATGAAAAGGGAACAGAATACTTCTATACTTGTAATTCATTACAACAGGTTGAGCAGCTCGTTCTACAGACTACAGCTCGCTGCTCATCCAACAACAGATCGTTTCAAGTCATTGCAAAAGGATGAGCAGCTCGTTCTAAAGACATATCCAGCTCGCTGTCAACATAAGCAACAGATCGTTTTATCAAAAACGATCTGCTCATCATTTCTCTAATAATATAATGTACCTAACATTGTCATAACCAAAGAGACGTGGAGGAACAGCTCGATAGACAGCGAACTGCTACTACATCAAGATCAAGCTGCTCCTCACTATAACTACGGTGGACTGCAGACTTACCTAAATTTGTCACAAGTTAACCTCTTGGTGTATTGTCTCATCAACAGCATACTTTAAGGAATAAAGTACGAGAATATCAATTTCATGTACGCTGAATCATTCCTAGTATGGCAATACACTGAGAAATCGCGTGGAAGGAGGAACAAGACTCTCACTTGGCAGCGCGTGTCTCAACAACACTGCCATGCATTTAATGCAACCATTAATGCGAAGAAGAAGGACGTCTTCGTCTCCAACGGATAGTTCCTACAAATGACCTATAAATACCAAATTCACCTCCAGAAAGAAGCACGAGAATTCAAGCTATCATACAGCCATTACTCTACTAAAATCTTCAAGCTCTCAACGTTCAAAACACTTACAAACATCCAAGAATTCTCTGTAGTGTTTACTTGTGTTGAAGGTTTACTTTCTGGAAAACTATTTTTACAAAACCCAAAGTTAGGATCTACATTTGATCCAGTTGTAATCCTATATTGTAGTTTTCAATCTTAGGAAGAAGATTTGTAATCACAAGAAATTATCTAGATTTGATAATTCTTGTGGCTATTACTCAACGAGTAAAAAGAAAGGAGAAAGCTAGTAGATTTTCGATCTAGATTTGATCGAGCCGTGGACGTAGGGAAAGTTTATCCCGAACCACGTTAACTGCTTGTGTTCTTTATTTCTCATTTACTTTTCATTCATCTTCTTCATACTCTTGCATTCAAAACTGGTTTGATAATATCCTTTGATTAAGAAAACATTTTTCACTTTAAAAAAAGCATTAACCACCATATTCCGCAGACAACCTTAATCAAGTTAAATCTGTATTAGTTATTCTTGATTATTGTTTTCACATATAAGGTGTTACTTGAGTAAGATTAAATCTTCTTGAAAAGAAGATTTATTTTACTACTCTAAGCTATCTTATCAATTAAATGTGCTTAAACCTTATACTTAACTTTAAAACAAGAAAACAGAAATTTTTTTTTTTGTTTTATCGCCCCCCCCCCCCCCCCCCCTCCATACACCAATCTAGCTCTTTCAGGACCAACACTTTATGTTTTCATTATTCTAGTCTTGGTTCAAAAGCATTCAATCTCACACTTACACAAACTCTAGAATTTAAGAACTCCATCCAATATTCTTCTTCTCTTAACAAACACCTAGTCACATAATATAGACTCTTGTCCTCCATATCAAACTTAGAACTCAGATTTTAAAGTAACCAAACATAGAACTTTTCAGGTTAGTGATTAAGAGTTAAAGTTGTTAAGTACTCTAAGTCAAGTCTTGAAGCAGATTTTTTTAAAATTAGATCACATTCTCAGAAAATACATATATTGCACAACTACATAAACTGAATACCTCATTTCTATCTTTTAATTTATGTTTAGTATCTATTAAACTAAACATAAGAGATTAAAACACATTCAAATCAAGAATAGAGACTTTCTCTTCATACCAATATTTTATATCAGTATGTTGGGTGATCTAAACTATTGAAAATATGTATAGGCAAACTTCAAGAACTTAGAAAGTAATATTCCATACAGAACTCAGATGTAAGCCTAACTTAAGATTTAGAATAAATGTTTTACAGGTAGTTATAACTCTTAAACTTAGACGAGTGAATAAATGAAGCTTAAAAGCTTCCGACCACAAAACTTCAAAGACTTAGCTTCTAGTAGGCTCACAAATGGTTGAAACTTAGAATACCAAACCAGACTCTTAAACATTACATAGACGTATATTTACAGATTTATATTTTTAAAACTGAAGATCAATTGTATGCTAATATGTAATCCATATTCAGAACCCAGCTACAGAACTTGAGTCATTTATACTCCTTTAGAACCAGACAATAATAAGTTAGTACATTATTGAAATCAAAATCAGAAATCAATGAACATTAAAAGACTTTCCTAAAGCACTAATTATGAGCATGCTCAATTGAAAACCTTAAGCACAAGTTTAAACTTAGAAGATTTTCCTATGAAACCTCATGTCACGAACCCATTTACCTGAAGAAAAGATCCATGGGGTGCGACTTGGTGATGAAATAAAGAAACGATTAAGAAAGATAAATTCACAAACACTAGAATTAGAAATATAATCGATTACAATAGTCCGAAAATAGCTACGAATAAGAGTCAATAGCCTAAAGGCTCAAATAGAACATCATACAGATAGAAGTTCCTGAAGGTTTCAAGTATGAAATACAGAATTCAAGTACTGAAATACCTTAGAAAGGTTCTAGATTACAGTCCAGACCATTTAGGGAAAACAATAAAAGTTGCAGCGGAATAACAAAAGCCATTAATACACATATGAAGATATGTATTAACCCCTTACTACTTAACAAAAAGCAACGTCTACTCATCACTTCAACCATTGCCCCTACTCAACCTGCAAGTTTGTGGAAATAAAAGCACGGCTGAGTACTTGATGTACTCTGTGGGTTATGTCGAAAATAAACAATTATTGATCATGCATCATCACAGTATAACACAAGTATCTTGAAATAACCTACGAATACTAAATATTCATTTGATTTTACCCAAAAGTTGGAGTGATCACTCTCTTTTCCATGTGTCTCATCCATATCTGTAACCGATGCTGGTGAGCAATGTTTCCGCTCCCCCAGACATAAACAATAGCAATAACGCTGGTGAGCAAGGTTACTGCTTCCCCAGACGTTAATATTAGGTTCCATCGGATCGGTCAATACTAACACGCAGTCCTATGTGGACCGGTCCGTAATGACTCCCGATCTCACTTTCCATGTGTACACTAACTGCCTTGACCAACACATGGCTCAAGATCCGATCGTTATTCACAAGTTGACCTGTTCACAAATATGACTCAACACAGATAGGAATCACACATAAAACACAAAGAATTTTATGCATGTCAATCATTTCACATTTTATTTGAACATGTTTTATTACAGCAAAAGTATAGGTTGTATAGTAAACCCATCTGAGATACCAGTATTAGCTGACAAGTCTGGTTCTCCTTCTCGTTCCTCAGTTGTCACCCCCTCGATGGACCTTCAGGTAACGAGTTATATTTAGAATCATTTGAGTTCTTAGAATATCTCTATTGACTCGAGACATAATGATTTTATAGGTTTAAGGATTTCATATCCGTTCTACTAAATCACTATAAAGCTTTAAGGTTTTCTTTGAAAACCTTAGTTTCGTTCAAATGAAATAAACGTTTACTAATTTGATAAATAACTAATTGCTTGCTTGCAATTAATAAAATTGAGACAATCAAATCCGACATAAGAATCGGAAATTTTAGATATGTTCTCGTAATTTGAGACCCTTAGAAAAGGTTCATGTCTCGATTTAAATTAATTTAGATTCACTAAATTAATTAAGTAATATAACTATTTATTAATAAATTAATTACAATTAATTAATAATAAATAAGATTTGAAATAAATCAAATAATTAATTCTACTAATTATTATTACTAAAGATTTCACATTTTAAATAATTAATTACTCTTAATTAATTATCAATCTTAATTATTAATCATCAATATTTAAAATTTAATAAATAATTAATCTTCTATTAATTATTAATTTATTAAGTAATAATTTAATTAATCCAATTAATTAAATTAATCAAGGTACAAATTTAATTAGGCCCAAAGACACAATTATTCAATAATAATAGTCCATTAGTATATAACTAGATTTAGCCCAATAATTATTTTGTAATGGTTTGGGCTAAGAAATATTTTCACCATGACCCAGAAATTTTAGGCCCAACTTAATTAATCTAATTGGACCAAGACCCAACCCATTAATTCGACCCGGCCCATCCCCTTTTCTAATTTCAAGTTTTAATTAAATTAAATAAACTTCAATTAATAACTAAAACAAATTAGTGATAATAAAAAAAAATAGAATAAAGCCCATATGCCCCCCCCCCCCCCCCCCATTTACTTGGAGACAGATTCATAACTAAGTATAGAACTTAGAAAAATAGGTTCAGATTGATAAACCAACTAACATAGACCTCAAAACATAACTTGCAACGAGTTATGAAACTTCAGTGATGAAAACATGTAAATCAGTAGCCTAAAGACAGATGAATCAGATCCTGACAACATATATAACAGTAGCCTAAAACATATGTCACGCCCGCTTTCTACTAATTCTAGTAAAGTCGGGAACATGACCAACGAAATGAATAATTGATAAGAGAAGAAGGTAACCATTCATTTCATAACATAAAATAAGGACCAAACCCGTAAAATCGGGAAGTCAGAGCCATAAGCTCGTTACATTTCATAACCGAATCTAGAGTTTAGTCTCAGATCTACTACATAAAGTCTAGCAGCGGAACTTTCAGGATCGCGTAATAAAGCCCTACGTGTATGAAGACACGTAGAACCCCCAAGAGTCAGCTACTATGGAGTCCGACAAAAGCAACACATAGCACCCACGTCTTCTTCATTCTTATCCTGCACGTTTAGAAATACATGCAGGGCTGAGTACAATTGTACTCAGTAGACACGTGCCGAAATCGCACACATACATATATAACTGCCATGCCATTCTAGTGAAACATAGGGATTTTGTTTTTAAAGCACCTATGTTCACAAAATCATTTCTTGAGAAAGTTCTAGTTTGACTGCAGTCCTAGTTCTTTTGTAATCAACCGTATCTGAAGTTCTATGTGCCGGGGAAGTGGCCACTTCCCACGAACACCTTGACCGGCCAACCCGCTAAGATGACTCACGGTCCTTTGTGTACACTAGTTCGAGTGGAGACGCTAATCCACTGGAACCCGAATTCGATTATCATATAACAGATAGGCATCATACATAAATCGTAAACATTCATGGCAAGACAGTGCTTTTGAAAACATCTCATTTCATTTGAAAAACGTACACATATATTTTCATAGGGTAAGAAAAGCCTACTTGAATGGTCTTGATTGGTGTTTGCCTTGTTCTCGTGATGCGGATCCGACCTCTCGTCGAAACCTTTCATATAAATCTCTGGTGAGATATATTACTCGAGCATATCAAATAAATTCTAAAGGCAAGGAAATACTATCCTTGGCTATCGTGGGGGTTTAGTCTCGATCCTTAAAGATCGGCTAGTACATGAGTCTAGGAGCTGTATTTCTAGATAAGTCATTCGATGATTTCTATGTCACTGTATAGTTTGAGGATTTACTATACTCAATAAATATTTATTGGGTAATGTACTAGAGACATTCCTAAATTAATATCTCGATTCTTAACTTGAGGCAATTAATTTCCAATTAAGCAATTTAATCATCTAATTGCCATCATAAGTATAATTTATAATTTAATCATTTCGCATGATTAAATTCTAATTTATCCCTTAGGTTCTAACTAACATATTTCTAATTTAATATTTTGATTCTTAAGTCACAATATCTATAAGTCTTTTATAGATTAAAATACCTAGCTAATATATATCTTAAGTAGGATTCGTAAATAAATCAACTATTAAGATTATATAAATATCCTACTTCTTGGGCTTGGTCTAAATACATAGGTAAATTCCATCCAATAGGATTATTCATAACTCGTTTACATAATTCATCTAATCCATGACATAATCTGGTTTAACTCATTTGATAGATTTAAGTAGCCCAAGTCCTTACGTAAATTAGTCCATCATTTACTAGGTCCAAGATTCAATTCTGGCCCAGCAACTATTAAGTTGGCCCATACCTTACTATCTTTAGATCCATACTTAGACAATTTCCATTCCCCTCCTCTCGCTGTCTCTCCTTCGCTGTCTCTTGACAGCGAGCTGTCTTCCCTTTGTTCTCTCCTTCGTTCTCTCCTTCTCCTTCTCTCTTGCTGCTCTCTTCTTCTCACAGCTAGCTGCCTCCTTTCGCGCAGCTAGCTGTCTTTCCTTTGCTCCCTCCCTCGCTGTCTCTGTCTTACTCTCTCTCGCTGTCTCTCCCCTTGCCTCTCGCGCACAGCTAGCTCTCTTCCCTTGTTCTTTTTTTCTCTCTTCTCGCAGCAGCTAGCTGCCTCCTCACTATCTCCTTTTTCCAATTCACTATCTGCTTAATATCAGCGGCCTGCTCATCACTATCTCCTCTCCCAATTCACGACCTGCTTAACAGCAGCGGGCTGCCCCGCTAAATCTCAGCAGCTTGATTACTCTCCAAGTTTATACTACTATCTGCTTCCTCCACAGATGGTGA
>JAPKLX010000561.1:0-93146 GCA_026898415.1 Leonotis leonurus | reverse complement strand
CATCTTCATTTTCTTTCTTTACAGAGACCCACCCACACACACACACAAATACATACATCTTCCATTTATTCTTCAAAGGAAAAATTCTGCCGCCGCCGCTTCTTCATTCGGTGTCACGCCCCGACCTCCGCCCTCCCCGGCAGAGTCCGGCCGCACGACTAAAAGGATAACTAACTGAAGGATAAAGTGGAACACTGATTACTGAGAGCTTTGACTGAATTGAAAGATCATTTGATAATTGAGTTCAGTTCAACTGAAGATTTAATTTACATAATTGACATCTTCGCCAAACGAAAACTGATGGAAACTCACGCAACGGAAATAAGGATCGACTGAAGTCTACGTGTATGAAGACACGTAGACACCCAAGACTTTAAATAAAGACCGACAAGTCCGCCATAGCATCTCCCATCATCACGTCTCAACCTGCACATTTATAAATACATGCAGGGCTAAGTACAAAAGTACTCAGTAGACACCTTGCCCGAAATCACATTCATACATATATAATTGCAAATGCCGTAAGAGTGACACGTAGGGATTTTGTCTTTTAAAAGCACCTACGATCACTAAATCCTTTTTGTGAAACCTGATATTTGACTGTACAGTCTCATTTTCTTTAGTATTCAAGCCATATCTGCCCTTTTCATTTATGGTACCGAGAAGGTGGCCGCCTTCTACGGACACCGAACCGGTCGACCACTTCGACGACTCACGGTCCCTTAACCGGCCAACAACTTCGAGGGCTCACGGTTAATTACTTTGTGTACACTAGTTCGAGTAGGGATGCTTACCTACTGGAACCCGAATTCGATTTCATTTATTTAGATCCTTTAACTCCTTCCAGATAGGCATTGATACAAAACATAAATCATTTTCGGCAAGACAATACTTTGAAACATTTCCTCAATTTGAAATCATTTCGAAATCAACATAAATAGCATATGGCACACATAATTTTATAGAGTTAGAAAGGCCTACTTGGATAACTTTGGTTTGCACTTTGCTTTGGTCTCGAAACGCGAAACAGGTCTCTCGTAAGAACCTTTAGAAAGTCTCGTATAAGTTAAAATGCCCTTAGTGCATTTGAAATATTTAATCGTAAGAAGATATTATTCTCGGTTCTTGTTTCGATTCGTTAATTTAGATATTGATCCTTCAGATCAATATTATCTATAAGGTGCTGAATCCTCGATTCAATTACTCCGGTAATTGCCTTTAAGTGCAATAAGTGTATTAACACTTAATGAAATAATTAATTTATTCATTTAAGTTCTATTTATTTAATTCTTTAACACCTCAAATATTAACTCTTTAAATAAATCCTTAAATAACGTAGAGATATCAATTCTCTTAATTTAGATCTCAATTACTAAATAAATTGGATCTCCTTGATGTAATACTTAGACTTTAATTATCTAAATTAATAGCTCTAAATATTAATACATACTACATATCTATCACTATCCCTTCTTCCATAATTTACTAATTTATGGAACTCCATCTTAATTAAAATGATAAGCTCAATTTAATTTAGTCTTAACTTATTACATGTTAAACTAATCCCTTTAAATTAATTAAGTGAGCTTAATAATTAATTTAATTAGTTTAAGTATTAATTAACTTTTAAGATCAATAAACTGGGCTCATTCTAATTATTTTCGGCCCAAGACTCGACGCAATCCAATTAATTAAAAAGTCCATAGCCTTAATTTATCTTAGCCCAATAATTAATAACTTTCGGCCCACTAACTCTTATTCATCTAGGCCCAGAAACAAATAAATTTTCTAGCCCAATCTTTGTTCCAATCCGGCCCGTAATTTAATTCACAGAAGCCCAACCTTTCCATTTATTTAGGCCCATAAGATTTCCATTTATTTAGGCCCATAAGATTTCCATTTATTTAGGCCCATAATCAAAATAATTCCCAGCCCATTTATTTTATTTCTCTCGGCCCAATCATTTTCGAATCCGGCCCGTAACCCGGCCCAAAACCCGGACCAGTTTCTAGAAACCCTAATCTCTACCCTAATTCATTCTCTTTCTCCCTAGACACTTAAACACACACGCCTTCTTCCTGTATCTCGACTCCTCTCTGTCTCTCTCGACTCCCAGTTCCGTTTCTCCCTCTATTCTGCCTCCTTCTCTTCCTCTCTCATTGATCTTTCTCAATCTCTGCCTCTCTCGACACTTCTCTCTTTTTCTGATTCTCGACTGTCTCTCTCGGTCTCTCTGCTTTCGGAGTAAAATTCCCCCGGAGCACATCCCGCCAACCCCGTCGAGTGCTCACGGGTAACACATCTCTTTTAATTTGTTTTATAAATCTCTATTTTAAATCTTCAAGCTTTGAAGACTGCATGCCCTAATTTGTTGTTGGATTTTGGTTTAAGACCAAATTCTAATTACTTCTAGTTTCTTAATTTGTGTCTTCCAGATTGGTGAAGGGGCTGTTCTTGGTGGAAGAACAGTTCGAAGGCAAGTCGGTGCTTCCCCTGGAGCTACCGTCGTTCTACTTTACCCAAAGGTGGAATCTAATTCCCTTTAGTTCTTATTCTATTTCTGCATTTTTAAGTTCGAGTTTTCAGAATCTGCTTGTTTAGAGTTTGTGTTGGGTTTGGCTAAATTTGGGTTCGTTTGAGGGTTTCCTCACTTCGGCTCCACTGTCTTGCAGGTCGATCAAACCCTTGTGGCGGCAGCTAAGTTTCCTAATACTCATAGATGTGTTTTCTGCAGTTGTTTCTTTTGATCAACTTAGTTGAAAACTAAAGTTCCTCTTAAGTTCATGTTCAGTTGATATTTTGACTAATAAAGTTATTAGGATAATGCTTCTTGTTTCTTTCTTGATGGATTATGGTCTGAATTGCAATATTACTCAAATGTTGCTATGTGTCTTTAATTACTGTTTTACATGTTTTTATTTCTGAAGTTCATTAGCTCATGAGTTAGGTTTCTAAATCTGAATATTTAATTATGATACTAAGATTTATGGCCATGTCTTTGTTGTGGGATCTGAAACTTCTAACATCTTTTGAACTTATAGACTAAGTTCAATATTTTGCTTAGGTTAAGCTTTGATATTTTGCTCTAAAACTATCCATTCTTTTAAATATGTCTATTTTCGGAAATATGAAAAATGTTTACATATGGGTATGTCTCTGTTTGTGAAATCTACCTTCCTATGTTTTGAAATTTATAGACTTAACTCAAAATTCTGCCCAGTTAAGAGTTCATGGTTCAGTTCCTATCTCAATCTGAACTTATTCTAAGTTCATTACTCTGACCATTTAAACTGATATCTTAAACATACATATATATAAACTGGTCTTTGGAAAACTACATGCTTTATTCTTATATTCTGAAATATGAGATTATATCTATGTCCTTAAATCTGAAACTGCATAGTTGATACCTCTATGTTATGTATAGAATGGTTCTAACTGTAAAGTTTTAATATCCTTCATGTCTTAAGTTAAACTAAAGCTTTGTTAAATCTGAAACTTAGAATCATTTCAATTCCTTAATAAAATCTGGATAATTTATACATATGCTTTCTGTATTCAGGGATTAATTGGAGGTCAGAAAGCATCTTTAGAGATTAAACGTAAATGGTAAGTTAAACTCTAAAAGGTATGAATTGAAGGTATAGCTAGAGCTTAAATTTCCTTACCTTAAGACTTTAACTACTTTTCTTAGATATAGCTTCTGTATCTGTTTTGGTGTGTATAAGTTATGTTCTAAATCTGAATACATAGATATATGTATGTGTGTTCTGAAATCAGAACATATATGTGTTCTAAAATCTGAACAAAAATTGTGGTTCTATGTTTTGCAAATCTGAACTGAATTTCTAAGTTCTATACCTAGCCATTTTTTTTTTTCTTTGGTATGTTTCTGCACTCTGAAAAACCACACTATTGTATCTTATTTTTGTAATATGAATCTATGTCTAGGTTTTAAAGTTTGAAAACTGCAGTTACTACTTCTGTTTTCATGGATTGAGAATGGTTATATTTTGGACTTAGCACCCTTTCAACTTATTAATGAAATCTGGACATTTTATACATACATGCTCTCTGTTTTTCCTGAATTACTTGGGAAGGCAGATTATGCTTGTAGTTTACATGCTTGTGTCTTAAAACTATAAGAGATATAAATGGAAGTAGAGCTAGAGCTTAGTTTCATTACCTTAACTTGAACTACTTCTTCTTCTTGTGTGTAATGAAGACTGCTGCACTGTGATAATTTTTATGTGTTCTTGGGGTGTTAAACGTTTAAGGGCAGCCCCCTTATGCTCCTTTTATAGTTGGATGTAGTGTGGTAAGGTTAACTTAAAGGCTTAAGTCTTAATGTAGCTAGTTCTAATAGCCCTTACTCTATCACTTGTAGGTCATGGGAGTAAAGCATGGAGCAGAGATTACAACTCCCTTCACTCAACCGAAGACTCTGCACCACCTTATCCTCTGCAGCAGTACTTTCCTTTCTTTATTTGCAGCACCATCATCACCTCTCTTACACCTATGGAAGCTTCTTTTTCTTCCTTTTGTTTTTCTTTTACTAGCTATCTTCTTAGTCTAGTATTCACTTTACTGTGGCCTATGCAGCAGCATGGCTGCTTACTTTATACTGTAGCAGCTGTGCTGTTTTATTCCTCCCATGTGCTTAGTTTCATCATTACTTACACTTATAGAAATGTTTTCTTCCATAAGATAGCTTGCAGGTTCATATATATCTATATGTACATATTAGATCTCATGCGTGTAGTTTCCTATCTTGCAAAATCAAATTTCCAAGCAACATATATATATATATATATATATCTATATGGGTAACATGATTAATATATATATATATTAAAATCTTAACCACACAACTATATTGTTGTATGCATCTCAGATATATCATTTGTATAGTTCTCTAATTGTATAACATATATCTATACATATATATCTAAAGATTAAAACCTATACTTTAAATTTTAATATTTCTTAAGATATAAATCAAGAATTCCTTAAATACTTGTTATCTTAAACCATATCTCTTAAGAATTTTAAATCAATTAAGTTCTTCATTTCTTAAGTTCTTTAAAGCACAAAATAAAATCTAACCCATTTCACTTCTTATCAATTTAAAACAAACGTTTAATATATTTTTATCTCCGATTATATTACAAATGCTAGTTTACTTCGATAATTAAAAAGACGGGGTATTACATTCGGCGACTTCGACGGAAATTTTAGCCTCTCGTTTCTCCCAAAACGAAGATAGTTGTCCATTCTCCCTTTTCGATTATAGGTTTCTCTCCGCCAAAAACTTTGAAATTTTGGCCAAATTTCAATAAAATCTGTTTCCCTTCCTCCCTAATCAAGCAAAAGAATCAATTTTTGGTCAAAGCCCTCAATTTTCAGAAATCAAAATTTCTCCCTCTCGTCATCTCTCGCGGCTGAAATCAGTTGTCCAACGAAGCTAGCATCACCAATGAATTTGACACGGTGCAGTCACAACTTCGACGCGCAATTACACGATATCCTCGTTGGCGAGGAGTTAGACAACAGGTATTCCCATTCTTTCTAGATTTTAAAATTCATGTATTATTTTACTATATTGGTATGAATCTGAGGTTGGTGTTTGAGTTGGCAAGTAGAAGTCATTTCTAAGCTGTGAAGTTTAAATTTTTCTATTGTGAAACATGTTATGTTGTTAAAGGATTAAACATAAAACTGAAGGTATGTTCAAATTAACAAACTGGAATAAATATTTTCTTAGCAAAATATGACTAATAGCATGCTAGAGAAACTAGAATGTAATTGAAACATACGTGAAGGTGAAGGTGAAATGGAAGGTAGATGTGAATGACTTGCTACTTGTGTATAGTTGATTCCTCTGCAGCCCTTCTCTCTCTGTTTTCCTTGCTTGTTTTCTTTGCAGTCAGTCACAAGAGTAGTGTTTAAAAGGATGAAAGTAAGAGGAGTTGTCGATTGAAGAATTGTGTGGTTGAAGACTTTAGTTTAAAGAAAGCATGAAGCTGGTAGCATAGTGGCAGCATGGTGTCGTCGGTGGAGTAAAAAGATGGAAAGAGTATGGTTTGATGCTTCACAGCTTGCTCTATCTCTTTCACTCTCCAGTCACCTCTTTCTTCTCCTCTGTTTCTCTTCGGTTTCTTTCGCAGATATGGAGGAGTTTGTATATGAAGAATGATAAAAGAGATGGTGTGGTTTCAATATGTGGAGAGTAGCTGAAAGATTGTGTGGTAGAGAAATGAACACCATATGGTTGACGTGGGGAAGTATGGACAACTAGTTTTGTCTATTTTGTTTTATTATTATTTTTACATAATGTATTTATATAGGAATGTAATATAATGTAATTGAGATATTTTTGTACAATTGGAAGTTTCATTACATACATGATGCTTTTAAATTTCATTGAGCCTTTTATTTTATTAAAGAGAGATGTTATTAATTCAATTGGGTATTTAATAATTAATTAGGAGATGTTTCATATTAATGTTAATAGCATGTAATAATAATAATAATAATAATCAATTTGCTATATGAATAATTCAAAATTCCAAAATAATAATTCAATTAGGGATTTATCAATAATTGAATAGAAATTCGAGCACGTCACAATTTAATGTTAACTCATTGATAAATAACTTTTTCGTATTTGAAATTCATCAACGAAAAATTAAAATCCTACAGATATGATACCCTAATTAATAATAAAACTTGTTAATTCTTTCGAATTAAAGTACGGGGTATTACAAAACACGAGTAGAATCATCACAAAACGCGATGAAAAGAGTACCAATTGGGGTCGTAAAATCGTGTAAAATAGCGAGTTATCAGACCGGCATGTTATTTTTCACGATTGGTGCGAATGTGTTCCTTCCTTTCCTACCTTATTCCCCCGCCTTAGGGTATTTTCCAATTTCGAATCTAGGGAAAATGAATCTTCCCCTTGAGACCGGGTATGTATAAACACCAAAAAATGGAGAGAAAACTAAGAAGTTAGAAGCTAACCACAAAAATAAAGATAACAATGACACCAAAAATCTGATTCAATTCTAATTCGACAACAAAAATCAGAGCTATAATATAGAGAAAGACCGAGTATCGTATTCCATATGGATTGTTCGTGTGAAAATCAACAAGTAATAATCACTCAAGTTTCGCTATTATC
The DNA here is from genome assembly GCA_026898415.1 of Leonotis leonurus. Lineage (NCBI taxonomy): Eukaryota > Viridiplantae > Streptophyta > Magnoliopsida > Lamiales > Lamiaceae > Leonotis > Leonotis leonurus. The sequence goes on along the minus strand of JAPKLX010000561.1, from coordinate 85,963 downwards.
TAGAAAGCAAAAATCAAGAGAGAATAATAGTGTTCAATCTCAAACGTAAAAGAAAATATCAATATAAATAGACACATAGTGTTGGGAACCTCGGGTAATAGTTTTGATGATAGATATCGAAACACACACTTAGAATTTACTTAAGTATTTTACCTATAAAGAATATAATATGTTCTGTGTAAGGAGTTGATATGTACTATAAAGATGTTAAGATATGTATTAAGATCTGTCTATAAGAGATCAACTTAGACTTAGGTTTTAATTCTTATATTAGTATACATATCACAATGTAAAGAAACAGAACACGAGTCACGTTCTGGTCCTATCAGAATCTGTACTAGACTTGGATTATTTTAAGATGTTGAATTGTAAAGGAACAAAACATAAGTCAGGTTCTGTATTGTCACGCCCCGTCCCTCCGCCCTCCCCGGCAGAGTCCGGGCGCGCGACTAATAGATTGAATGAATGAATGATAAGGTGGAACACTGATTATACTGAAAGACTTGACTGAATTGAAGGATCGTTTGGTAACTGAGTGTAGTTCAACTGAAGATTTAATTTAAACAATTGGCAACTTCGCCAAACAAAACTGATTGAAACTCACGCAGCGGAATAAGGATCGACTGAAGTCTACGTGTATGAAGACACGTGGACACCCAAGACTTTTATATAAAGACCTACAAGCCCACCATAGCATCTCCCATCATCACGTCTCAACCTGCACATTTATAAATACATGCAGGGCTGAGTACAAAAGTACTCAGTAGACACATGCCAAAACCACATACATACAATATAATTGTCAATGCCGTAAAAGTGAGACATAGGGATTTTGTCTTTAAAAGCACCTACGTTCACTAAATTCATCTGTGAAAGCTCCTATTGTTCGACTGATCAGTCTAATTTTTCTTTAGTATAATGCCATATCTGTAATTGATTGTACTGATAATTTATGGTACCGAGAAGGTGGCCACCTTCTACGGACACCGAACCGGTCGACAACTTCGACGACTCACGGTCCACTGAACCGGCCAACCCGATAGATGACTCCCGGTTTACTGTAACCGGCCAACCCGATAGATGACTCACGGTTATATGTGCACAATTAGTTCAATTACAATTCTTCGGATCCTTAAACAAGGAATCCAGGATCCTTACACCAGGTACCCTTAATCAGATAGGCATTTATACAAAACATAAATCATTTCGGCAAGATAACACTTTGAAACATAATTTTCTTAATTTGAGATCATTTTGAAAGCAACATAAATAGTGTACAGGCACACATAATTTTATTTGTAATAGAAAGCCTACTTGGATAACTTTGGATTGCACTTGCTTTGGTCTCGAAACGCGAAACAGGTCTCTCGTACGAACCTTTAGAAAAACTCGTATAAATTAGAATGCCCTTCGTGCATTTGGAACCTTTAATCGTAAGAATTATGATTCTCGGTTCTTGTTTCGATCCGTTAATTTAGATATTGATACTTCAGATCAATATTTTCTCTACGGTATTGAATCCTTGATTCAATTACTCCGGTAATTGCCTTTAAGGGCAATAAGTATATTAACTCTTAATGAATTAATTAATTCTCGATAATTAATCATTCGAATAACATTGAGGTTTCTAGTTATTTAATTCTTTAAACAACCTTAAAATATTAATCTCTTAAATAATATCCTTAATTAATAAGAGATATCAATTCTCTTAATTTAGATCCCAATTACTAAATTGGATCTTCTTGATTTCATACTTAGGCTTTAATTATCTAAATTAATAGCTCTAAATATTAATACTTAATATATACTTACTATCCCTTCTTCCATTATTAATATATCTACTTGCTGTAACTCAACCTTAATTAAAATGATAAACTAAATTTAATTAGTTTAAGTATTAATTATCTTAATTTTAGTAACTGGGCCCCTTGGATTTAAATAATTTGGCCCATAAGATTTAATTAATTCGGCCCAAATGATTTAATTCCCTTAAGCCCAATGGATTTATTAGACTGGGCCCATAACTTAGCCAATTGCGAATTTAACTCTCGGCCCAAGGGAATATTTATTTAGGCCCATAACTACATAAATTCCCAACCCAAACTTTAGTCTCACCCGGCCCGTTATTTTATCTTAAATTGTTGGCCCAACTAAATTTATTCTCGGCCCATTTGGTTTAATTCGGCCCATTCGTTTTAATTGTACCCGGCCCAACTTAATCCCTAAAACTATCCAACCCTAGCCTAATTCACCCAGTCGCTACACTCTTCTTTCCCTCTCCTTCCTCTTCGATCTCTCTCCCTCTTCTCTCCAGCGGCGCCCAGCCCTAGTCGGCACAGCTTCCTGCTCGAAGCTCTCCACCGGCGCGCCACCGTTGTGTCTCTACTCTCTCTGCTTTCTCTCTTTCATCTCATCCCTCGCCACTGTCTCCATCCTTCCTAATCTCTTCGCCGCTGCTCCCTCCCAGCTCTCGACTCGCGGCTGTTCTGGGTCGGGAAGCTCACCGGAGCTCTATTGCCGGCGAACTCAAGGTAAATTTCCTAATTCTAATTCTTTTCTTTTCTTTGTACATTTCTTTTTAGTTTAATTTCTACCTATTTTTCTGAAATTTTACAACATCTTTCTTAATCTCTATCTCTCTTCTCTTTGATCGGATCTCGGCACTCTCCTCTACTGGACAACAGAGACTCAGCTGCTCTCGGTGGAATGCAACAACGGCAGGCACGTCGGTGCTTCCCCTGAAGCTGCCGTCGCACGCGGCTGTTCTCCCACTCTCTCTGCCCTCGGTTGTCTCTCGGTCGGAGTTTTTGCAGGATAGTTGAGGTTGGGATTCTATCTAATTTCTCTCTAGTTTTCAAATCCAAATTTTCAGTTTAGAATCTTGATTTCAGTTTCGGTAAACCCTAGATTTCATTTATTTTATTTCATTCTCTATTTCAGCATTTTGAAGTTTCAAAATTCGACTCTGCAGGTTTAGATTAAAGCTTAAAATGCTTTGCTGGGCAAATTTCTAATTTATCTGAAAACGTTTTCTTGATTAGTGACTGAGATTTAATGAATCCTCTATTTTATAAATTTCATTGTGTGTTTTAAATTTCGGTATCTTGAAGACATGTATCTATGTGTATTGATTTCATATTGTGATTGATTATTATGTTTCTGGTTTATTTCTGAGGGAATGGCTCGAGTTGGTGACTGAGGGAGTCTCTTCTAATATTCTGTGACGGGTGCTGCTAGGTTGCGGCTGCGGTTGGCTTCATTTCTGGGTCTGCCATTAACTCATCTCCTTACACAGCAGCTAAGTCACCCCTTCTGCTCTAAATTCTAGATTTTTGATATTTCTAGTATAGTTCTTGTATTGCAATCAGTTTAAATGTCATTATCCTTTCCTAGATTCAAGTTATGGTGTTTTAAGTATTTATGCAAGTGGTTGATAATCTGATCTTTGAGTTTCAGTCTTTAAAACAATCTAAATAGTGTTGGGGTCTAATTGTGGTTACAGCATGAATCTATTGTCATGTTGTTCTAGATCCTCTCTATATCACAGTCCCTACTAGCAAAAACAAGTTCAAATATCTCTAAGTTTAACAAATGAGAGGTAGAAAAGAAGGACTGGATTACATAAATCTGTGTTTTAATGTTATCCATATGTTCTGGACCTTAAAGAATCATAATGGCTTGAAGGATTTTAAATTCTTATACCTTGTTTTCTAAATGATTTAAGAGAAGGCAGAATCTGAACTATGTCTATGTTTTATAGATACTTTTGGTTTGTTGTTCACACCATGAACATATGTATATGAAGTTCTTAATCTGGCCATTAACTGAGATATTAACATGTGTATATATACAGAACTTTAAAACTATGTATCAAACTGAACTTAGTTTCATTACCTTTACTTGAACTACTTCTTCTTGAATGAGATTGTGGCTGCACTTGTGCTAGTGTTTTTGAGTGTTTTTGTGTTGATTTGTGGATGGTGTTAAACGTATCCTAAGGCAGCCTTGCACCCCTTTTATAGTTGATTGGAGTGTGTGTTGTTTATCTTAGTGCTTAAGACTTGGTATCTAGTTCTAATAGACTTAAGGCTATTATTGTAGGGCATGGAAGAAAGGTATGGATGGAAGACTTCTATCCCTCACTCAACCGAGCACACTGCCCAAGATTTCTGCTTTATCTCTGCAGCAGCAAGGCTACTTTGTTCCCTTCTTTGGTTTTCCATACCAAGTGGCTATATAAAATGATTATCTCTTACACTTATAGATAGCTTTCTTTCTTTCCTTCTCCTTTTAAACATGCTGCTGCAGCTTTATGACTTCTTATTTCCATCCTATTGGTCTAACTTGATATCCTTGCAGATTCTGATTTCTGAGAAAGAGTGTAGAAGTGTGGTCTATGCCTCCTTCACTCAACCAAGACTTCTGCAGCCCCCCTGCTGCCACTGCCATGCTTTATGTTTCCTCCTTTTTCCTCTTTCCTTTTTGTATGATTATGACTTACACTTTATAGAAATATTTTCGGCTTTTCTTATGTTATATGTTGCTGCTGCAGCTTTATGTATTAGGCTTAGGTCTTTGTTTATGCTTTCTAATATACACCATTCTGCCCAAACAATGTAAGAGTTCTACTTTCTTAGCTTTCCTTAATTTATAATTGTGTATACATGTGCATACATCTCAGTGTTCTATCTCTCTTTATTCTTCCCACATATCAAGTTGGCAGTTTCATAATATATATATATATATATACCATGCGTATGGTTTCATTTTGTGTTTTGATAAGTCCTACAGCATATACCTATATCTATACTTATGGTTTATATCACTCCTATGAATTTTTTTTCAACAACATAACATATATATGCTTTAGGCGTGCAGGCAATATATATATATATACATAGACTAATGTTCTATTTTAAAACCTTAACTATAAAATGTGTGCACCTTTGCATATCATAATATAGTTCTCAAAACATAACACTTATACTTAATTATTTCCAAAGTAGATACCTATTCTTAATAATAACATTTCTTAATATATAATCAAGAAATTTTATTTACTATTTTTTTTTTACCAAAATTCCTTTAACTAGATTAGATTCTCATTAATTAACTAAAATTATTCAATATGAAATTAATATTCGCGTTCGAATATTATTTATTTCGGAATTTAAAAAGACGGGGTATTACATGTATCTATAGAACATCTGTCTTAGACTAGTTTTGGAGGAGTTTTGAGACAGAATGAAAGAGTCATTATGTATATGACACAGAACGTATGAAACGTTATGTCCATAGACTTTCTATCAGACATATCCAAATCACAGAAGGTGATTTAACATCTGGTCAGCACACAGAACTTGAGGCGTTCTATGAAGTGCTTGAGAACAGATGGTTTACCTAAATGGGTCATCTGTCTCTTAGTACACTTTGGTGCCACGTAGGCTTCGTTCTCATATACTTTTTATGGTAAAGAAATTTGAATACTGGGAACTGCAACCATACTATAAATGGTATCAAAGGACGCATGACTAACAAGGAGTACAATTCCAACGGCTAGTTCGTGTGACAAAGAAATCCAAAGGCTAGTTCGAGGAATCAACACTAAATATACTCCACAATGGATTCTGCAACAACTACAAATTCACAAGCATTAAACTCTGCAGAATTTCAAGCTCTTAAGTGTTCAAACCAATCAACGCTATCATTCACTCACTTAGTTATTTTCTGCAAACTAGAATCCCAGATCTTAGCTACACTTAGATTTATCTAAAGCTAGATCTCATCCCTCATTTAGAACTAAATTGTATCTATGATACAAGCACTGTAATTTTAGTTTTATCTTCCTATAGCCTTCAAGCTTAAGGAAGACCTTTCAACTTTTTAAAACCCAGTAAGTTATAAGTTACGACTTTCTTCGTGCACTACACAAGTCAACTTTGGACTTTGTTGTAGTGACTGGTTCTCTGGAAGTCTAAATAAGCGAATATATATTTTCACAAGTTAATGAATTACTATCGAAATTGATAGTCGTGGACGTAGGGGAGTTTCCCGAACCACGTTAAAACCTTGTGTTCTTATTTACAATATTTACATTATGTTATTTATCCACATCATATTATCTTTGAAATTGCATCTACTATAAACTGACACTTAAAGAATACTTGGTTAAACAAAATGTTTTCACTAAAACTGAGCAACAGATTAAACCACCACCTTCCGCACATTCTGTCTCTCAATCTTGAGAACAAAAGACATTTAACAAAAAAAGATTATTTGCTTCATCTTCTGTGTTTCCAAGACACGGTTCTGTGTATCCAAAACACAATTATGTGTTTCCCAAACACAGAACCTGAAATACAGATCGCTAGTGATTGTGTGCTATGTGATCTTCTGTTCTGTTTCTGATAACTTACAAGAATTCGAAAAAGTATATATATGGGTGTAATCCCCCTTCCCCCCATACACCAATAGCTGCTCATCGGGACCAACAAATAGTAATGAAGTAATAGACAAAAATGTAATAAAAATAATAACTTGTAAATATGGAGAAAAAGTGATCCTATGGATGTATGAAACCCTACACTACAAAAAAAAGCCCTTCTGGCGACGGAAATATCCGTCGTTAGGAGAAGAAATCTGTCATCCCGGGGGGCTAGCGACGGACTGGCGACGGATTTTTTCCGTCTGTATTTCGTTCGTCGTTAGCTCCTCGGACGATGGAAAATACAGTCCGTCGTTAGCCACGACGGACTAAAATCCGTCGCCAGAGTCTGCCGGAGGCCGTTGACGGTGCCGGAAAGTTAACGACGGATTTAATCCGTCGTTAGTGGCGACGGACTGCAGTCCGTCGCCAGCCAACGTTGACCGCTGACCTAGCGACGGACTGCAGTTCGTCGCCAGGTATGTTTTTTTTTTATTTTAATAAATAATTTTGTTTTTTTATTATTCATTACCTAAAACGTGTCATAACAAACAATACAAACATAATCCAACATTGAACAATAATTTAAAATTGAACCAATCAAATGAAATTCAAAATGAACGCGGATTTCATATATATAATGAACAAAATAAATAATTGTATCAGTAACATCCCACGAAAAATCATATAATAAAAAAATAGAAAAGTGTATCAGTAGCATCTACGAATCGTAGTCATCATCAGGAGGAAACTGGGGAGGGGCATCAGACGGGGGAGGCTGATAAGAGGGAAAGAAGGGTGCACTACCTCCTCCCTGCTGAGACTGCATCCAGCGCATCATCTCGGCATGCTGAGCCTGCATGAGCGCCATCTGCTCAGCCAATCTCTGCTGCTGAGCAAGGTACTCACGGCGCTCGCGATCCTGCTCCTCGACTCGGCGCCGCAGCTCCTCAACCTCGTCTCTGGATGCACGTGATGTGGACGAGGATCCCCCGATTCTGGATGCTCTGAGGGCCTTCACCGCGCCTCCCGTGCCGAACATCCTCTTCTTCTTGTCCGGGCCGCCAAGAACCTCCAGATACAGCTCGTTGATGTCGACTGCATCGTGGTCCCCCTCGGGTAGCTGGGCCTGCTCCTCGTCAGCACGGCGAAACACCTCAGTCTGCATGCATGTAAACGAGAAATGAACATTTGTTAGTATATATACATATTATAAATATTGAAAATCTAATACATATATATATATATATTAGATTTAAATTAAAACTAACCGCTATCGCCTCAGATTTCGGATCGGTGTATGTCCCGTCCGCGTATCGATGCTCGTCTAGGAAGGAGTCGAACATGCACGAAATCGGAGCTACTCCCCGCTCACGACCCTATGCATCAGATCACAATGGAGTTGTGTCATTGAAACATGTGTATATGAATTAAAATTGTACCACATACTTATAATTATTATTTAAAGTATATTATTACCTTTTCCTCAGCTCGTTGCATGACCGACTTGGACCCTCCCCTATGCTTGATAGGACCAGTACCCGGTCCCTGAGGCTCAGACAACCGGTTGCGCCTCGCTGACTGGGATTTGGCCACAACATCATCCCGGGACCAGTAAGCGAGCCAACCCATCCACACATCATCAGTCCACCACCCAGGCTTCCCACCTCTGGGTGGCGGATCATTCCTCCTGTCACAACCCAATTTCTTAACCCTTTCTTAGTTAAGTAATTAGGCCATGACTCGGTTAACTTAGGAAACTCTTGGAAATGAAGTTTAATCTCAAGGATAAATTGAATCAAAGTTTTCGCAGGTATTCAGGGCAGGTTTGACACCTTAACTTCAAATGCTCATAACTTACTCATCCGGACTCCGAATTGAGATCCGAATGAACCGTTAGAAAGGTATTGAAAATATCTTTAAAATGGTACCAATTTCACACTATTTTGGATAGACGAAACGTACAGAAAAGGGGTTTCAACCTGCTGCCCTGTTTCTAATGAAAACAAAACTCAACAATTTATGATCTCAAGTTTCAATTTACCAAAGGCAAAGCTCAAGCAATTAGGAAGAAGGGTTAAACATGATGATTCACCAAGGAAATTACCAACATGGATTTCATAAGCTGAGCAAGTATAAAGGCACCAAATATTCAGATTAACAACAAGAAGGAAACTGAGTTTCACAACGGAAAGAGTGGTTGAGTTATATGTATGACGACATATAACTCAGGGCTTACAAGTATGTTTCAAAAAAATAACCATAACCCACTCAATAGTTTACATGTCAGAATAATCTACAGTGTTCAGTTCCAATCGCCATCTCCCAGCTCAACCTGCATGTTTAAAAACACATGCAGGGCGTGAGTACATAAAGCACTCAGTGGACACATGCCAAAAACATTGAAAACTTGCTCTTAGAGCTATATAATTGACTTGCCAACTTTAGCATATACAGGGTTTTTAAGAAATAAACTGCATATGCTTCTTAAAACATATCTCTTTTCTTTCTGAGAACAATAAAAACTGAATATGCATGTTCTATGTCTGCAGACAAATATCTTAAATCTGTGATACCATATCTACTTTCTTGTGTTGAGAGGTAGGCCTCCCTCTCAAACACTCTGACCGGCCAGTCCGCTCACCGGCTCACGGTCTAATGTGTACACAAAACCTTACCGGCAGCTCATCCGGCATAGGGCCGATATCGTAATTCTGGCGTAGATAGGTACATGCAACATGCTCAAAAATAGGCAAGTCAACTTCTTTAAACATAAAAACATATCATCATAAATAATTCTTTAGCACGTGCATTCTTTAGTTAGAAAGCCCACCTGAATGGTTTAACCTATTTAAACCGAGGCTTCGTCTCTTTCTTTCTTTGCTTCTTTCTCTTTCTCAGCTGAACCTTACATTATTAAAACATTTAAGAGTAAGAAATCATACTCTTTTCTATGAAAGCATCAATTCATAATCTCATTCTTCTTCTTGTAATTTATTTGATTGCCAATTATTATAACTATAATTACTTCGCTTTTGCATCCTTCTATCTTAACATTACATTCATCACTTATCTTATTTATGTTATTACATCACTTCTTTACATATTAAACTAACAATTTCTAACTCTTACATACTTGGCTAATAAAATCTCATAAATTCATATTAGCCACTATATTCATTCTTTATCTTAAATTCTTCATTAAATCAAACAAATAAAATCTCTATATATAAGTTTCAATCATGCCCTTCTCCTTGAAAATTTAAAATCTTAATGTAAGAGTGACTCTATCTTTAATCTCTTGATTCAACCATGCTTAATATGGCTTAATAAACTCTAATGAATCATCATTCCATCTTAATAATATCAACCTATATATAAACTTAGAAACTCCATCATCTCACTAAATTTTGAAAGTTCATTTCTAATGATTGAAAAATTCTAAATAAATTATTCTAGACATTATTCATACCAATGAACTCAAATATGATATCAATTTAATCAAATAAAATCAAAATCCCATAGCTTTTATTTCTTATTATTTTCGAAAATTTCATAATTTTCATCTCTTGATTTTTACTCAAATTCCTTTCTAATCTTATGTTTAAACATGCTCAATTACATGAATAAAATCTTAATTTAAGCATAGCATCACTTAGTATTAACATAAATTTAAACTCAACTCTAAAGCCATATCTTCATCTAAGTCATCATATTTCTACATATTTCTCACTTTAAGCATGCTTTAATCATGAAATAGCAACAACTTCACTAATACTTCAAATTTAAACTCTCCATCATCATGCTTCAAGAATCATGCTTTATCAAAATAAAACATATAAACATGATAGGGAATAGCTATTTACCTTCAATTCACTATCTTTATATTTGATATGACTTGAAATCACACTATCGTGCTTAGGAGAAGAATTTTATGGTATGGGAGGGAGAGGGTTTTCGAAAATTTGAGGAAGGAAGAAGATGAAAATTTGTTTGATATCTATCATGAATAGTAACTTATTATGTATTTATATAGATAATAATTAATTTATTTAAAATTAATTAAATTTGATATTTATCATGAATAGTACCACTAGATTTTTATTCAAATTTCTACCATATTCTAGAATATTCTTTAAATTTAATTAATTAAGTGATATTTATCACTTTCTCTAGAGAATCTCTACCATTCTCTAGAATATTCTTTTTCTTCATATTTTATTTTATTCTATAATATTATGATTATCCCATAATATGCTAACATTTTCTCTAATCATACTTAAGTAACACTTAGGTTACTTATCTTCACCAATTACAATTATATATCTTAGTCTTAAAATTTCCTTATTTTTATTTCTTAAGGATGCAAAGCCTTATTAGATCTCTAATTAGCAATTAAGTACTAATTAAGATTTGAGGGTATTACACCTCCTCCTCTTGATCCCGCAGATATAATCCTTATATCTCTCCCGAATCTTATCATACCATAACTCCCGAATCTTGGCATCGAGTGCCGGTTCCCAAGTAAATTTTTTCTAGCATTGAAAATGTATGTTAGAAATTGTAGTTGTAAGTTATAATTAAGAATGAATTTGAAAGTTTTAGTAAATTTTCGAACCTTAAACTCCTCCCAATATCGCTGTCTCACGTCCTCAGGCATGAGCTTCCAACTGTAGCCAGTCGGGTTGGGAACTATCTTAAATAGTTCCCAAATGTAATCTGTCGGGTCGGCATGCGGGTAAAATCCCCTGCATAAGTAATTTTAGATTGATTTATGTTAGATTTTTGAATGACTAATTAAATAATTGTCAAAATTGAAGATGTGATTGCATTTACGTACCCCAGCTCACTCACAGATAGAACAAAGTCACCTGTGGGTCTACGCTCCATCTGACCATCATCGTCAGAGCCAGAAGACGGACCGCCTATGTGTATGCCACCAATATGGTGGCTCAGACCGCCGGTCCCGGACTCATATCCAGACGATGAGCCCGTGGAACTACCCCGTCCAAGGGAGAGCTGTGATCAGCGTGAACCCCTACCACGAGGAGTCCCCACATCCTCTCGCCGACTGTAAGACATCTATTATGTTAAAAATAAATAGATAAATAAGATTCATGATAGACATATCACGTATACGTAGAATGTTTATATATATTGAACATATAATTACAAGTTACATTTATAATTAATAATGTAATATTTGAATGTGTTAAGTTTTCTACACCAAGTGTTAATCTTCGTCCTCTTCATCGTTATCATTCTCATCTTCCTCATTCTCATCTTCATAGTCATCCTCCTCATCTTCATCTTCTTCTTCGTCATCTGATGCTTCATCCTCTTGGTATTCATCATCCTCGTCATCTTCTTCTTCTGTTTCGAGGACATTATCAGAGTCCACGTGGTCATCATCATCTTCAATTTCTACATGTTCACCGTCTCGGGCAACTGATGTAATATCATCTACATCAACAGTAGTTACCACATGAGCGTCATCATCCTCCTGAAACGGTGACTCCAACGTAGACACATCCGCTCGAGACTCATTGATAGTGGCCCTTGCCTTTATAGAACAAGCTTCCCACCATTCTCTACACTGTTGGTTCATACTCGGATATGAACAGTAATACACTTGTGTAGCTTGAATGGCTAATACAAATGGTTCATATTTTCTAAGTCTGCGCGTATGATTTACAGACATTAATTTGAACTGTGTATCAACCCTTGTACCGGCCGGAGAGGTGTCGAACCAATCACACTTGAAGAGAATGACCTTCTTATTGTGTAATCCTGGGTATGTGAGCTCGCACACTTCGACTAATTGTCCATAAAAATCCGTCTGACTCGAGTCCCCATAGTTACCCGCTTTTATGCACACACCACTACTCATAGTTGCTTTGTGAGTTCCATGTGATATCGTGTGAAATTTGTAACCATTCACCAAATAACCATGATATGATGTAATCATTGTTGAAGGTCCACGTGCAATGTCCCACATAACAGGATCAGTTACACAATTTTGTACCTACATCACACACAAGTTTATACTTATCAAGTTATGGAGTTGTATGTCCCTTATATAGTACTTAATTAAATAATTTCAAGTATCTTAGTGAAAATTTGACTCACATAGGAGCAAAACCATTCAGGGAATTCTGTAGACATTTTCTTGTCAATGTCCATGTCAGTTATCCATGGATTTGAGTGTCTGAGATGTGATTCGTATTCCCTTCATAGAAAAGAACATATTAGTTGATAAAAACCACACATTGCATTAAATAGTCGTATAATATGATTTGTGAAAGCTTACTTGATATATGGATCGATCTCCACGCAATTATGGAGTACATATAGATGCGCAGCTCTATATTCCCTTGGATCCAACAATCTTTTTGTTGTTTTTCCAAAACCAGTTCCGGCAAGTTTGAATACAGAAGGCAAGTCTGATTGATCTTCTACCCCACTAGTAGAACATCCTCCAACGTAGTTGCGAGGCACCTCTCTATGTTTCGTACTTACATGATCCTCAAAATAATAGGAACAGAAAGCAGTGGCTTCCTCCATTAAGTATGCATTACATATCGATCCCTCAACGCTTGATTTGTTCTTCACATTATTTTTCAGCTTTCTTAAATATCTGTATTGAAAGGATTCATTTAGAAAGCATGAAACAATAGTGAAAATTCAGGAAACCTTAAACACAATTGATTCAGTTTGATAAAGTACCTCTCAAATGGGTACATCCATCGATATTGGACTGGTCCTCCATCTCGTGCCTCGTCGGCTAGATGGATAGGCAAATGTTCCATTGAGTCAAAGAAGCTTGGTGGAAATATTCGTTCAAGCTTACACAAAATCATTGGGATGTTATTGTTAAGTGTCTCCATGTCGTCACTCTTTATGTTTTGTGATGTCAAATCACGAAAGAATAGACACAACTCAGTTATGGACTTCCAAACAGCTTGTGGGAGTAGTTCTCGAAATGCAATGGGTAGTATGCGCTGCATGAAAACGTGACAGTCGTGGCTCTTCATGCCAAACATCTTAAGTTTACTCATGTCTACACATCTACCCATATTTGAGACGTAACCGTCAGGAAACTTAAGGGTTTTCACCCACTCACACAAGACTTTTCTCTCCTTTTTGTCAAGTGTATAGCATGCCTTAGGATATTTATTGGTATACTGGTCACGCATCAGCTGGGGTCTATGACAATAGAGGTTTCCTCCCTCGACTTTGCCGTGTCTTTTGTCTTGCCTTGGACATTCATAACAGTATTGAAAATGTTGTCAAACACATTCTTTTCAATATGCATAACATCTAAATTGTGTCGAATGAGCAGAGAACTCCAATACGGAAGGTCCCAAAAGATGCTCTTTTTCCGCCATCCAGTGGTAACTTGTCTTAAGATGCGCTTGTTATTATCATCATAATCTTCGGTTACCTTTACTAGTCCCAAATCATCAATCTGATAAAGTATCTCTTCCCCTGATCTCCTTTCCGGAGGATCATCTGCAACAATCTTATTCTTTCTAAAGGCCCTCCTATTCCTCCTGAACTGGTGATCGTAAGGTAGGAACTTGCGATGTGTATCAAACCATGACTGCTTCCGACTATGTGTTAAGGAGAATGCTTCTGTTTGTTCCATGCATCGAGGACAAGCTAATCTTCCGGTTGTACTCCAACCAGACAACATCGAGTACGCCGGAAAATCACTAATGGTCCACATCAATGCTGCGTGCATCTGGAAGTTTTGTCTTCTTGAAACGTCATAAGTATGGGCACCGACTGTCCACAATTGATTGAGTTCAGATATAAGTGGCTCTAGGTAAACATCTATCTTATCTTTTGGATTTCGGGGACCAGGAACAAGCACTGTGAGAAACATGTGCTGTTCTTTCATGCACAACCACGTAGGTAAGTTGTATGGAGTAAGGATAACAGGCCAGGATGAGTACTGTTGTCTCGATTGCCCGTATGGTTGAAAACCATCTGTTGACAGTCCTAATCGTATATTCCGTGGCTCCGCTGCAAAACCCGGGTAAGTCACATTAAAGTGCTTCCACGCCGGCGAATCTGCAGGATGGCGCATAACACCATCATCAGCTGAGGTTGAATGCCAGATCATGTCGCCGGCCGTAGCTTTAGATGCATACAACCTTTGTAAACGAGGTGTTAAAGGGAAGTAGTACATCTTCTTAAAGGACACTTGTTTACGTCCCCGACTCCTATCTTTGTATCGGCTTTCATTGCAAAATTTGCAATTCACAAGATGGGAATCCCCCTCCCAATAGATCATGCAATGATTCCTACACGAATCTATCTTTTCTACAGGTAAACCCATTGCCCGTAGCAATTTCTGTGTGCTGTAGTAATTCATGGGCACTTTGTGGTGATCTGGGAATGCCTCATTCAATAACACACACAGCTCGTTGAAATATTTTTATGGCATCCCAGAACGGGCCTTCAAAGTCATCAGACGAGCCACAAAAGACAACTGAGTGTGGTTCTTACACCCAGGGTATAACTCTTGATCGGCAGCGTCCAACAACTCGTACAACAACTTTGTTGTAGCGTTTGGATCTTCCTCTGTTTCTGGGTTGTTGAAAGAGGGACCCCCGAGATCATGAACCATCGCGTGGTATGTCCCGTACTCTTCCTCGGGTTCTACATCTACGTCGACACGTGTTTCTTGAGCAAATGAAGGTATTTCATTTTCACCATGAAACCTCCAGATCTCGTAACCCCGTGTGAAACCCTTTTTAGCCAGATGAAGCTGTACAACATCTGTACTTCTAAAGTATATATTCTTACACTTCACACACGGACACTTGATTTTTTCTCCATCCATTAACTGAGGCTGACTACTTGCAAATCTTAAGAACTCGTCAAGCCCAGCAAGGAAGTGCAGATTAAATCCCCCGTTCGGAAGTAAACACAGCTACATCCAATCTCGACTCATTTTTATAACCCTGATTAATATTAATAATTATTTACATAGTAAAATAAAGATTCATTAGTTACGGAGAGAGCAAGAATATATTAGTGGTCGATTAAATTAGACATTAATTTAAATGAATATTGCACATGTGTAAACATAGACTCACTTAGGAAAGTGTTAAATGAGAGTTGAATTATTTGAGGTTAAATAGAGGAAGACAATTATAAGTTGATTTGGAGTAGAATAGTGGACGACAATAGAGGACGAGAATTATGAAAATTATGGTCCCAGGTTGAGAATTATGGTTTGTCGGCGAATATTATAAGTTCATTTGCAATTGATTGCATTTGGTTATTTTCGGTCATTTAATTTGGTCATTTTTGGAGATTTGCAGTTGATTGCGTCCAAATTAATATATATCCCATATCACTAAATCTAATCAAAACAGTCAGCTGACACAATCATGAAAATATCCCAACATACATTTCATGATCAAAACATTCGTACATAATAATTAAAATATCACAACACATGCATCTCATCAAATCACCACAACATAATATTACACATATTGGGAGAAGATCCTTAAGACATAATCAAAATCTATCCCAAAGGGAGAAGATCCTTAAGAAATTAATTATGTCTATCCCAATGTCATAATATATATATATATAAATACAACATTAATCTAAATTAAGATAATTAATAATCTTAAACAAACTTGACCTAAACAATTTATTACGTCTAACCAAATATATTTAATTACCTAATTATTTACATTTAATTAACCTAAATAATTAAATAAGTACATTATTATAATTTAATTACCTTTCACCGAAGTAGAGAGCGCCGGAGCGGCAAAAGGCGGCTCGGAAAGGCTGAGAGAGGAGTCGGGAGGCGACAGGCGTAATTGAAGAAACCCTAATTAAACAATTTAAACATATAATTAAACTAACGCTCAATTAACAAATTAACTAATACTAATTAACAATTAAGTAAACATATTAAGTTAATCTAATTAACTAATTAAATTAAACAATTATCTTTCAGGAAGGAGGCGACGCCGAAGGGAACCGTCTGGAAGGCAGCAAAAGGCGAAAGACGGGTCCTAAACAAATTTAATTAAAGTAATTACATTCTAATTAACAATTAAATTAAACTAATTAACAATCTAAACTAATTAAATAATTAAACTAACTATCTTATATATACTACTCCCTCCGTCCCCCAAAGTATGTTACGCTTTGACTTGCACGGATTTTAAGAAAAAATGTTGACTTAGTGTATAGTGTAAAAATTATAATGAGTGGAGTTAGAAAGGTGTGATGTTAGTGGAGATTGGGTCTCACTTAAAGGTATGTTGTGAGTGGAGATAATGTCCAAAAATAGAAAGTTTTGAATGTAAAACACTTTGAGGGACACCCCAAAAAGGAAATGCGTAACATACTTTGGGGGACGGAGGGAGTAATTAACAATCTAAACTAATTAAACTATGTTATATATACTAACTATCTTATATATACTAATAATTAAACTAACTATCTTATATATACTAATTAACTATCTTATATATACTAATTAACAATTTAAACTATCTTATATATACTAATTAAATAATTAAACTAACTATCTTATATATATTAGTTGGGTACTATCTTATATATACTAATTAACAATCTAAACTAATTAAATAATTAAACTAACTAAAATAATAACTCATTAAACAATTAAATTAATTAATTAAACCTATATTAATTAACATTCTCAACTAATTGAATAATTAACTATAAAGTTAACTTAATTAAACAATTATAACACTAGCTAACCAATTATTCAAACTAATGCTAATAAATTCAAGAAAGCCAATTAAACATAATCAATTATTCAAACTTATAATCCTAATTAATTCAACCATATTCTTAATTCCACATAATTATCAAATTAACTATAAATGACATTAACTAATTAACAATTAAATTAAAGTAAATAAAGTAATTAAACCTACCTATATAAAATTAATTAACAATATAAACTAATTACATAATTAACATATTTGAATAACATAATTAAACCATAACCTAATTAATTAATCTAATTAAACACTAAACTATAATAAATTAATTAATCTAATTAAATCATAACCTAAATAATTAATCTAATTAACTAATTAAACAATTAAACTAATTGAAAAATTAAACACTAACCTAATTCTAAATTCCGGCAGCGATGAGCAGTGGTTGGCGGCGGCGGCGACGACGGGCAGAGGCTCGGACTGGTGGCCGGCGGCGGCGACGGGCAGTGCTGGGGCGCTGGGGCTGGGCTGGGCTGGGGCTGGGGCTGGGGCTGGGCTGGGGGCGCTGGGCTGGGCTGTGGCGGCGGCAAGGGCGGCGGCAGGGGCGGCGGCAGGGGCAGCGGGTCTACGCACGGCAAAGAGAGAGAAAGAGTAAATAAAGGGAAAAAAAATAAAAAATAGAAGAAATTAGAGTGGAAGGAGCAAACCTGGACTCCGGTGGTGGAATATCGCCGTTGGTGGTGGGAATCGCCGGAGGTAGGGTTTAGATTGGGGATATAGTCGACTGATTTCAGATTGGGAAAGAAGACGCGATTTAAATTGACCTAGCGACGGACCTCGCGATGGATTGAGTCCGTCGCTAGGTATTAAAAATAAATAAAAAAAATTTAAATTATCGGACGACGGACGCACGACGGACTAGTCCGTCGTTAGTTTTGGCGCCAATATGCGCGCCAAAAAGTCCGTCGTCAATCCGTCGTCGAGTCCGTCGTCGAGCATTTTCGTTGTGGTCCGTCGCCAGTCCGTCGCGAGCTAGTTACGGACTTCAATTCCGTCGTCCCATCCGTCGCCTGTTTCATATTTTTTTGTAGTGCTAACTAAACACATATAAATAATCTACTCCAATCTTCCAACCAATTTTAATCTAAATGAATCGTGTGAGTTTCAACAAACTACAAACAACTCACTTATCATCAATAAATTAATATTTACTCAAAAATCCGCCTATATATTACAATTTTCTAGACAAAAAATGTAATAAAAATAATAACTTAAAAATATGGAGAAAAAGTGATCCTAAGTATGTATGAAACCCTAACTAAACACATGTAAATAATCTACTCCAATCTTCCAACCAATTTTAATCTAAATGAATCGTGTGAGTTTCAACAAACTACAAACAATTCAATTATCATCAATAAATTAATATTTACTCAAAAATCCGCCCATATATAACAATTTTCTAGACATATATGAGCATTTTCTTCATTATAATTATTGCAAAATAAGTATACACACTTTTATTTTAGTAAATTAATATTCAAATATATGCTTATCATCGATATATATACTACTTTTATTTACTTAAATTATCAATATTTGACATATCACTAATTATTATTTCATTCATAACATATTTAATTATAAATATTGTGGACATTATTAATTATTAAAGTCTCACCATATTTAATTCATTTCTTAATCATCAATTAATTTTCATCATATTTTAGATTATTTTGTTAATCAATATTAATATATAGTTTACTTATAATACACATATTTTATATGGAGTATTATACTTTTATTCCACTAACAACACATTCAACTCATCCATTAAAATTTATGCATAGATCAACCGTTAAAAAGATTCGGGCAACCTGAAAATTGACAGTTATGAAATGTGAAGATAAAGACACGATTGATTTTGATACTGACGCGATCTGATCCAAAATGATTTCAAGCGCGTCGAGATAGCTCATCGAAATCTGATCATTTTACTTAAAAAATTATGTTTTAAACATGTATAAATCATACATCACAACACATTTTTTTATAATCGAAAAAAGTATTAATTATCTATTAATTACATGTTTATTGCACATGACCACATACAAATCTACTCTAAAATCATAAACATTCATTATGGCTATCCATGAACATTGATAACAATAAATTTAAAATCTTTCTAACACCTTTTAGATCATTTTTTTTTCAAAAAAAAAAGTAAGATCATTAATATAAATACTTACCAATAAATGAAAGATAAAAATTAAAATATAAAATATGTAATGTCGTTGAGAGTGGGATTTTGAACCCATGCCCTTTCGGACCAGAACCTTAATCTGGCGCCTTAGACCAACTCGGCCATCTCGAACTCATGGAATAATTTATTGAATGTATGAATTAATTGTCACATATATATATATATATATATATTTGAATTATTGAATTCAATTAAATTATGTCATTATATTTAAATATTTCATATTTTACTAAAATTTGGTTTATTGATTTTTATATTTAGATTTTAGCTAATTTAATTTAATTTTATATATACTTTATTTTTTATAATAATTAGTTATGCATATTATTTATTTCATAATTTATTAGTTTTACATTTATTTTTATATAATATTACATTAATATAATAATCTATCTATATATAAATACACACAATATGACGAGCTCGTTTTTCGTGCTCTTTTTGAGCTTGTACAGGTGTAGATCAAGTCTTGGTTTCTTTATTTTTGCGTCTTTATGTCTGAGAGGATACACTTTTGTGAGACAGGTAGTTGGGAATAGTTTTGGGCAAGTCAAGTCACATTCCATGAAAGAGGCAAATTCCAGGTGTTGGAACACCTTGAGCCAGAAACATCTGTGCTTAAGACAATGTACCGTGAGGGATCTGAACCTAACATTTCAAAGTTGGAAGGTAAGGTTTCTTGAGAAACACCTTGGGCAAGCCTTTTGGAGACTCTGTCCCCAAAATGGAGTACCTGGAGAACGAGGAGCTGAAAAGGAAAGTTTTGACGAGATCTTTGGAGGATCGGATGCAAATTCTTACCACATAGCACAAATAAGGAAATGTATAATTCCTTTATCCTGCCAGAGCTACATAAGAAAAGAATCAAGGCGGTTAACTGCTGGAGATACTAGGGATGCACTCAAGAAGGAAAGAACATCTTCCATGCAAACCCTAGCCGCCACCAAGACGAGTTAGATCCTGAGCAAGACGATGCACAAGTCAAGACCTTGAGCAAGATGACGAGGAAAACGTTCGTTCAGAATACTTTGTGATACATGGAGAAGCTTGGAGCAGAAGAAAAAAAAAGTTCGGGCAAGTTGGAAGGCAAGGTGCATACAATGCATGTCTTGACCCAGTCCTTGGGCAAGGTGCGGAAGATCCTGGCAGCAGTGAGAAAATAAAGAAATAAATCTTTATTTCCTTACACAATGGATATGCACGATTTGGACCTCATTGATGATAGGGATGGATATATTTGGAGATATTTATGCAATGAAAGAAATCCCTTGAAACCCCAGCTTGCTCAGAATGTCATGGGCCTGACCCATAGCCCACTCCAACTTCTATATAAACCCGTGGTCACAACATCATTCATAGAGACATATACAACATAACGTGAAGTACGTGGAGGAGAGCCACTGCTGCACGAACCACTCACACTCTTCGTTCTTTTTTCTTAGTATATTATAGATTGATGTTTTGAATGTCTAAGGGAGGAAAAAACGAAGCCTTCGAGCATCTTTTATTTTCCTTTTATTTATTTGCCTTGGTCAGGGTTGGTCCTGTCATGGATTGCTTTTCGTTCTCTATTTAATTCTAGTACGTTTCCTTTTATCTTATCTTTTTCGTTTCTTTTATTTATGTCTAGGTAATTTTAATGCTTGGTTTGGGTTAAACAAGTTTAGCTAAAATCAACTTATCATTGTGAGGTCTAACTTGGCCAACGTAGTTGCATGTGTGTGTTCCTAAAGCGCTGGATCTGATTTTTATACAACTTCATTGAGTCTTTGGCGCTATAATGGCCTGTAGCATCTTGGGCAAGGTGAGGTTACAACTGAGTATTGAAAGCCCAAAGGGTCAAGTGGATTCCGCCTTGCCAGTCAGAGGGATCAACGTGGTGATGTGGATGGGAACGCCATAGGACGGGCGTCTGAGATGGTGTGCCCATGGTTACGCAGTCCCGCTAATGTCCATTTGGGTATACTAGAGTACACGCTTGGGCTTGAACTTGGGCAAGGGGAGTAAGGCAGTGGGTAACTCTTATCTTCTGGGCCAAAAAGGTATGTTGGGTGGGGCCTTGGTGGCTACGTGACAAGTAAAAAAAGGGGTTGCCTTGGTGATATCTTTGGTTGCGGACGAACCGTAGCCTTGCGCTGTCCAAGTGACAGGTCGTAGTGATTAGCTGAGGGGAAAAACTACAGACTTACACCTGCCTTTAACCAACGACACGTGTAGGCAACGAGAATATTTGCACCGATGACCAAGGAGTTGATCAAGGCGTAACAAGTTGAACCCCAAGCCAAGTATCTTTTCTTCTTTTTACTTTTATTTTGTTTTATTTAAGGTCTTGGTTACTTCATTGCCCAAGGCAGACCCCCTCTATAAAAATATACATCGTGATAGAGAGAGAGAGACTACACCAACTCCCTGTGGGATCGATCCTATACTTACCACTTGAGAACCTAATGTAAAAAATAAAAAAATATATAAATTTATCTTGACTGGGTGATGAAAACTGAGCCCCGTCAGATTGACGCCGTTGCCGGGGAGTTACAATTCCAGTATTTTCTCTCTCATTTTGATCATAGTCTTTTCCTTTATTTTGTATGTTCGATTCTAACCTTTTAGGTGACCAAGAGAGCTGCATAATGGAAGGTTGAGGCAAGCCGCTTGGTCAAGTCCATGGCCCAACTCATGGCGGAAGTAAATGGACATCGATATCTTTTTTTTTTTTTATGGCGGTCTTAACCATTCTAACACTTTGCATTGAGGAAAGTGTGTGAGTGGGGAGGGTCACCTTTATTTTCGTTTACTTTGTTGTGGCTTTTGAGGGGGCTTGTTCTTCCTTGAAGGGATGTTTGGTTCACGTGTGCAGACTTGACCAAGACGATTGGCACTAGAGTCATAACTGAGGCAAAAATATTCCACAGGTTGGGAAAGACAATAGTTGCAAATACTATCCTACGCCCACCCATCCAGACTGTCACAGCCCAATTTCTTAACCCTTTCTTAGTCAAGAGATTAGGCCATGACTCACTTAACTTAGAAATAACTCTAGCAAATGATGTTTGGTTGCAAAGAAACTCATATAAGTTCTCGTGAAAAACAGGGCAGGGCCGACACGTCGACTTCGAAAGCCCATAACTTTCTCATACGAACTCCGAATTAAGATCCGAAAGAGACGTTGGAAAAGTATCGAAAAGATCTTTCAAATGACACCAATTTCAGAAAAAACGGACAAATGAAACGTGCAGAAATGGGAAAAACAGAGGCTGCCCTGTTTCTAGCAAAATCAAAGTTTACTAAATTTTTGAACTTGGTGTTTCAACACATCAAAATACCAACTCAAGCAACCAAGAGATAGAGATAGAACATGATAACACATAAAGGAAAGTGAAACCATGGATACCAAAGGCTAAACCAATACATAGGTGCCAGACGTCAAATGACAACAAACATAGGATCGCAACGGAATCATGAGTTGAGCTACATGTATGACGACATATAACTCAACATACAAACAACTAACATGAACAACAAGACAATCTATGGTTCACTGAATAGTTCGCATACAAAACAACTACAGTGTTCGAATCCATCGCCATCTCCAGCTCTACCTGCACGTTAAGAAAACATGCAGGGCGTGAGTACATAAAGCACTCAGTGGACACATGCCAAAACATTTAAAATCTTGCTCATAGAGCTAAAATATTGACTTGCCAAATCTTTCTTTTCTGAAAATAATGTAACTGAGCATGCATGAAATGTGTCTGCAGACATAAATCTGAAATCTGAAATACCATATCTACGCACTTCTTGTGTTGAGAGGTAGGCCTCCCTCTCAAACACTATGACCGGCCAGTCCGCTCACCGGCTCACGGTCACAAATGTGTACACAAACCCTTACCGGCAGCTCGTCCGGCATAGGGCCGATATCGTCATTCTCTCGTAGATAGGCAATATGCATCATGCTAAAAACATGCAAGTCAACTTCTTTAACATAAAACATAAAACATAATGCATAAACAATCTTTAGCACGTGCATAGCTTTTGGTTAGAAAGCCCACCTGGATGTTCCTTAGAGCTAAGGAACTAATTTGCTCATAGCCACCATCTATCCTCGTCTTCTAGATCCTCTCTTTTCCTTCCACTCTTATCCCCTTGATCTCATCTACCTCTTCTTTCTATAATGATTCAAAGTTAATTAGTTTCTCATACTTAATTCTCATTCTTCTTATAATCTACTTCGATTATCATTTCGCATGCTTATAACTTATTCGGCTATTACATCCTTCAAATTTAACCTCTCATTCATTATTTATCTTACTTATATCATCACTTCACTTCTTTACTTACTAAACTAATAATTTCCAACTTTTACATACTTGGCTAATTTAATCTCATAATTCCACATTATACTTCTTATTCTTCCCTCATCACATCTATGGTATTAGATCAAACCATTAAACCCTCTACATGTACCTTTGGATCATCCCCTTCTCCAAGCATTTTATGAATCTCCATGAAATGGTAATTCTATCTTCAAATTCTTAGTTTATCTATGCTTATTATCATCTAATTAGCTTCTATTCATCATCACTTAAGCAAATTACCATCAATATATATGTAAACTATGAACTTCATTAGTTCTTAAATTTTTGGGAATCAAGTTCTAGTGCATGAAAAATTCCCAATAAATTATTCTAAGTTTTATTCATACCATTGAATTTAAATATGATCTCAATTTGAACAAATAAAATCAAAATCTTATAGAACATGACCTTCTAATTTTCGGTCCTTACTCCAACAATTAAGAAGCTTGGATTTTGATCTAATTTCTTACTCTAATCATGTTTATTGATGCCTAATGACACTTATCCATACTTAAATCAAGCAAATTCATGCAAATTTCACAACCTCAAATTAGGGTTCATGTAGCAATTTAGGGAAAATTTAATTATCCATCATCTCTAAGAATTCTTTGCATAATCCAACTTAAAACATGATGTTCTATCTCTTTACTACAACATATATGAAAATCAACATCATATCTTATGAATTATGAAACATAATCTATCATAGATAGAAAGACAAACTTTCTTCAATATTTACAACTAAAGAGGTAAAGATGATGGATAAATACCTCAAAGATGTCTTCTTCTTGAAATTTTGTACAAACTAAGCTTAATATTGTGATTATTGGAGAAGAGAAATTTTGGCTATGGTGGTGGTGAAGTGCACGAAATTTTGAGGAGAAATAAGGTGGTGATGATCATGAATAGTGGTGGAAACTCTCTTATAAGATAATTATAACATTTTTCTAATTAAATAATTAATTAATTTCATACTTATCCAATTTCTAGAACCTTCTAGAACGTCTCGACTTCTCATTTTTCGAGCCTCAAGATTTTAATACTGGATTACTCGTCTCGACACAAGGAATCCACCGGTTCAGACCGTTCGCGATTCCGAGTTCATATGAACAATTTATGCGAGTTTTAAATTACCGAATGAATTTAATTAACTAAATTCCCTCTAAAAACCATATTTTCTAACAAAGTCTTTATAATAATCTCTTCTATATATCTTAGAAAATTGAGCATAATTTGTAGGTTCTACTACAACTGTCGGATTCTCAATCCGAATTTTAATCGAAAACTTATTTAATTATTACCGAAATTGCGATAATAAATTTTTATTCTTTATTTTATCTGTTTTCTAGCTTAATGGAATTTCTAATTCCATTTTTCTATGTTATCTAATAGATAAAAATTTTCTCTTCTGAGGGGTATGCGTCGTCTGAGTTTATTCTATCTCAACCCCTTTCTTTTATCTCTAATATGGAATTATTAAATTCCATTTTCTTTCTTAACGAAATATTCGTAATTCTCTCTTCTAAATCGTATAATAGATTCTTCAAACTCTTCTTAATCTCATAAAAATATTCTCTTAAGGATGCATAGCCTTAATTAAGTTTTAATTACGTTTTAATTATGGCTACAGTATTTCGGGGTATTACACAGACCGACGTCTTGACCATACAGGAGATCCAATCGCCCAACTCGCATTCCTTGCCCAAGTCTGACAAGTTTCTAGCTTGAGTTTTGCTAAGTTTGTCCTCCCTTTGTTTTTAATTCTTGTCTTGTTTCGTGTCTTGTCTGTTGTACGAGGACCATAATTATTCTAACACTTTGTCTTGAACAAAGTGTGTGAGTGGAAGAGATCCCTGCTTTTTGAAGAACATGTTTATCTTCAAATCATTCTCAAAAATATATACCATGTGGCAAATCTGAACATTGTTTTCCTTTTCTATTATTTATAATTATATTATTATTATTTAGTCTTATATAATTATTATATGCTATCAAGTAATAAGTATTTTTGATTTTAGCAATTACAACACAAAATTAGTCACCGTGTAAATAAACATCACAAAATAATTATATTTAACGAAAATGCTCACCTGTCCGTGGCGGGCGGGGTTAATGCGCCCACAAAAAATGTGGCATGTCATGTAGATAAATATTAAATTTTTAATAATTTTTTAGTAATTATCACTTTCCGACTAGAGTTTATTGATTAGGGTATAGTTAAATATTATTCAATACAAAATAATAATAAAAATAAAATTAACAAAAAAATAAAAATATAGCGACTCGCATGCTGATGTGGTAATGACGTGACATTGCCATATCAGCCGTGGGCACGTTAAATTATGTCCACCGCAAAGCGTGTAGCATTACTCTTATATTTAATCCTCAGAAAATGAAAACTAGACATTACTGTTTATTCTATGATTTTAATCAAATCATAGTATTAGCGCTTTTTATGACAACAAGGTCATTCTTATTTTCCTATTCTTGTCAAAGTTGTTTTGGGTACTTATTATTTTTATAATATTAATATCATCGCACTCGAAATTAATATAGTTAAATTATTTGAGAAAACGTAACTATCTTGTTAAATAAAGACTTTCCGTCTCAAAGACGAAAAGATCACCGAGCAGCAAAATCCAATCAGCTAGGCCAAAACTTCCAACACTAGCTAAAATGGTTCATCAATTCTATTATTTTAACGATATGAATGGCCAAAGAAAGTGAGAGTGGCATAAGTTAGTGAATAGAATAAAATAGCAAATGTAAGTTAAGATATAATACACAGAGAGTTTAAATAAAAAGAAGCAGCAGCAGCAACCCATCGGCCACAAAAAAATGGTGCACTTTGTTCAGGAACAATAACAAAGTCCAACTCCAATCGAAACAAAAATTCTATAACACAACAGGTTGCAGTACGATGAGCTCTACTTATTACTTCTGCTCAGCTCTTTGACTTTGAATGCTTCACAAGCCAGTCAATGACTTGATCGATGTTGGTTGAGTTCTTGCATGAGATCATAAAGCAGCATACTTCCCTATCAGTGATTGATTTTAAACCCCTGCACGTAGTTTTGGATTAGTACCAAATACATGAATATGAAGATATATGATGATGCACTAGCAAGGAAATATCTAGTGGATGAAGGAACTATACGTACATTTCATCAGTCAGTGCTTGTTTGGACAGGGCTTGAGGCTTGTCAATCTTGTTACCCAACACCAGCAAAGGAATCCCGCTTAGTGATGGTTTGCTCAACAAGTCATGAAGTTCGCTTTTGGAGATACTGATATTATCCTGATCAGCAGCATCAACAACATAACTGCACCACATCATCAACATAAGAGTCGTTAAATTATCATGGCGGGGATGAGATCTTGGAATAATTTGGCGTATTAATCACTAAAACAAACATTTTCTAGTGAGAAACCAACTAGTGATGGACTGGTACAGCAATAGTGTTCTGAATATCAAATTATTTTGGTGATACGGTAGGTTCTACTATAGCTGAGAATTTGAGCTGTCATCAGACAATAAGCCAATCTTACTCTCTGTGTTATGTCATTCACCTATTTTTGACCCTTACTAAAGATAAGTACGCACACTATTATACGACTACAAAATGTAAACATCAAACAGGCCTCTAACTTCTACGAATTCAAACAGACACTATAAGGTTATAATCTTGACAGAACTCAAACTTAACTTACAAATTAATAGATTCTATAACTCATGCACAGCCATCTTCTACCATTGATAACTAAGCATTGTAATTTTACAAATATATTGGAGGATTGACAAAATTTAAGCTGCTAAGTACTGAATTCTAGCATTTAAGAGAAACCAACATAGTAGAGAAGGTAGGTTTGACTAGAATGCACAATTTATAAGATTATATAAGATCAATGAGTTTATACTGTATTATTATTATGTATCTAATATCTAATATCTGTCAATTAAATACTGTCCGGCATATGTGATGCTGTAGAGAGAAATTAAGTGTACGAGATAAAGTAACTGTAGCATACACAATTGCAGAAACCGCACGACAATACCGCTCCCACATACTCCTAAATCTGGGTTGACCACCAAGATCCCACAACTTTATGGTGACATTCCCTTTAGTGACTTTTCGCATATTAAATCCCACCTGAAGCATCGTGATAGAATTTCATCAACAAAGATCAATGGAAGAGTTGTCAACAAAGTAAAAAACAAGCAGATATTACAGAAAATAATAAGGAAGAAGAGCTAACCGTAGGGATCATATCTTCACTGTATCCACCAGTCTAGAGAAGAAGACAGAAGAAAAATAGATCAGCATATAAATGAATCAATGCTCTGACCAAATAAAAGGTATCAAACAGAACCACAGATTTGTCCCCGGAAAAAGAGAGTATATTTACTTACAGCAACAACATTAACAAGTGAAGTTTTCCCAGCATTCTGAAGACCTATAAGAGACAGTTCCATTTCTTGCTTGAAGAAAAGGCTGCATCACATGAATATATGTGAGTCACGAGTTTCATCATAAGTTCTTCACTAGAGCACTAAAGTCTAAAGACGCTATCTTGATGTCCTACAGAAAAAACTATTCCCAATATCAAGATACATTGCAACATTCTTGGCTGATATGGCAGATATCTGTGGCAGTTTTTGGCCAGAGCGCCATAAGTATGGCTTGAGCTATATGGTGGTCATGGCAGTTGATTTATGATTTCTTTATTATAAAGAAATAAAATTTTTACATTAATCATCTATTTAAGTTACTCCTTCTGTCCCACTATTCTTGGCCCCAATAGTTAATAAAACACTAACGTTTTGGTCAAAGGGGGCCAAGAATAATGGGACGGAGAGAGTATGATTTATGACTGTGTGTGATTTTAATTCTGCATTAGACCTTACAACTTAGGATATTATGTTTTCAATTACTTCATGATTTTCTGCAGTTTAATTTCTTAAATCTTATATATATTCAATTTCTTTTATATAATTCGTCAATGTCCACCATAACTGCCAAACCATTAGTGATTAGCCATATCTTTCATAACAGTTTTTTTGTTAAACAGCTATGACCCACCATCCTTCATGGATAACATTGACTTATTGTACCTCTCTCGGATTAACTTATGGTTCAAGCAAATATGTTTGCAGTGCTATTAGAAGAAACATTCACACATAGCCAAATCAACATGCTAAGCTTAATAATACTCCAAATCAACTTTCGAGTCAATTGCAGACAACATCGTTTAGAATATACAGAAAAAACAGAGAAACCATATATGTGTTAGTAGACTATGTTACTATCCAATAACAGCACCATATATACAAACTCATCATTACAAAAATCATCAGCAAAACTGACTTGGAGAAATTGAATCACAACAAGAAGATCAGCACAATTACAGCTCCCAGACAACTGATAACGCGATTAATTTCCTTTAATAGAAATCAAAGAAGTAAAAAAGGGATGAAGAAAGTAAAAGGACACATAACAATTACCAAAAAAACATGATATTCAAAGAAAGAGAACAGAAAGAGTAGAACTTTACGATCAAATGAGGACCAACCACATCCAAAATAATAAAGAAATCAACGCGAATTCATCAACGATTCATAGCATATTATTTTTATTTTTACATCTGAAAACAGAAGAAAAAAAGAAAAAAAAAGGGAGCACAGACACACCTTCTAAGCCAATTGAGAAAAACTTCCCAGAGACCCATTGCAAGGATCGAGGGATCGCAAGGAGTCGAAAACGAAACAGATCTCAATCGACCTCTCCTCTCCACTCCTTTCCTCTCCAGTTGAATTCTACGTTTTGGTATCTTAACCTAAAACTAGAACAATTTCCCGTGTTGACAGCAACGATTAATTATGGAATTACTTGGTGTACCCAAAGAGAAGAGCCTAACCAATGCCAACCATAGCAACAATTTATCCCCAAAACAAATCTCAACCCCCTATATTTCTATTTAATTACGCTTCCCCTCCGCGTATTTTTTGGGCCGTGTGATTGATTATTTGTGGACCAATCATCACAAAGCCATACTGCATATCCACTCGCCAAAGAAGCGCGTGAGCACACCCGATGAAGGAACTAGAAACGTGGCTTCCGCCCATTGGGCGAAGAATCCACGCGCTGTGGTTGTGGCTGTGTGCAGTATGCAGCGTTCGCTGCTACTCATTGGCTCTAGTGGTATTTTAGTAGAAAATGATGGCCCACACCTGTCTACTCCTTTTCCTAGGGTTTTGAAATATTTTTATACATCATCCTTTGATCATTTTTCAGTTGCATATAAAGTAATTTGATTTGAAATATATTTTATATTAATTGTAATTTTAATTCATTTAATATTTTTTATTCATTATATTCTATTTTCCCACTAAATTTAAGTTCATTTATTATTCATTCCATCCAATTCAATTTTCATTTTTTTTTAAGTGAGCTCATTTACTTTTTATATTTAACTCAATTAAATAGAATGAATTAAATAAGATCCAAACTCCACATAATAAATAATAATGTTTGGCTAAATTATTTTCTTAAGACATACACAAGGTCAAAATGAGTAAGAAAATGATGACAGATGAAGTACTATATTAAAATATAACGAAAACATATGTTATTTTTTGCTAAACAATTATTTTAAAATTATGTTAATTTTCACTATTTATTAACACGTTTTATTATAAGTATTATTAAAATATTTAAATACTAATAAATCAATCACTAACCCACATATATAAGTCTACTTACAAACTAACTGCACCACTACTGTTATAATAAGTACTCTAGATTTCTAAAGTTCAACGATAGAAAAATAATTCCACAAAATATTCTAAAAAAAATACTCCCTCCGTCCCGGCTAAGATGGGGCGTTCCTTTTCGACACGGTTATTAAGACAACAATGTTTAGAGTGTTAAGTGGGTTTGTAATAAAGTAGCTTTATAGGTTATTAGTTGAGTAGACTTTCCTTACCTTTTTTATTTCTTAATTTTTTATTTTTATTTATAACAAAAATTTATAAATACTAAATTTATTAATTTAATTGACTTTAAATTAATTATATTTTATTTAATGTTTTATAAAATCTGTTTTTATTCATCTGATTTCAATATTTTTAAAACTGAATAGCATAATTTAATTATAAAAATTAAAACTAAACAGATTAAATAAAAAAAATGCATGAAAAAAGTAAACAGAGGAGAGGTTAGGCAGCAAAAAATGAAACCAAATGCATTCACTGAATAATTCACCAAAAATTATGG
The DNA here is from genome assembly GCA_026898415.1 of Leonotis leonurus. Lineage (NCBI taxonomy): Eukaryota > Viridiplantae > Streptophyta > Magnoliopsida > Lamiales > Lamiaceae > Leonotis > Leonotis leonurus. The sequence goes on along the minus strand of JAPKLX010000561.1, from coordinate 54,914 downwards.
CGCCAAACACTAAACAACCAAAATTCAGATTTTAACTAATGTGAAAATTCAAATTCAGAGATTTAATCTCTATAAAACATCTCACCATTCATTGTGTAGCAACACATTTCCTTAAACACTAACATTACAAAATAGAAATGGGAAGAAAGGAGTTAACAACGGAGCAAAGAAACCAACTCGTGCAATTCATTCTCGAATGTTGCGTCGATGGAAAGCCAACCCGAGACGTACGTAAAGCTGTACAAGTGAAGTTTCAAGTGTCACGACAGACTATCACTCGACTTTGGGGAGCTGCACAAAAGAAAAAGGAAGAGGGTAAGCCAATACACTTGATTAGTGGTAAGATCAACAAGCAAAGGAAGAAAATTCTGCATTTAGATCTAAAAGTACTTACAGCCCTAGACTACACAAAGAGAGGAAGCATAAGAAAAACAGCTCAAGGATTAGGACAAAACAAGAGTACTATAGGGAGATGGGTCGTTTCGGGTATGATCTGGCCTCATATTTCTACCCTAAAACCCGATTTAACAGCCCCGAATAAGCTGTTAAGATTGAGTTTTTCTCTAGAATACTTAGAGCTAGATAGGATTCTTAAGCAAATTAAATTTAAGAATATGCACAACATAGTGCATATCGATGATAAGTGATTTTATATCACTAGAGTTTCACATAGGTTTTATCTAGCTTCGGGAGAGGCGGAGCCACATAGAACTAATGGAACCTGTACGAGGGGCTCACTTAACCGCAGGATCCATAGATTAATTAATTCTTAACATCACATAAGAGAATATAATGCGGAAAAAGTAAATTATACATTCTCCTATGCTAGTCCTCTGCTTGTGGAGAAGCGATTTGAATCGCTAGCAACGATCCGCAATCCACACCGTTTGGATCTACAATCTTGATCTCCACCAAGGCCAACCTTAGAAACTTCTATCCTATTACCCTTCTATCTTCTAGAATATCGTGTGGGAGAATCTATCTAGAAGTAAAGAGAAAAAAAGACTAAAAATACACAGCGTAGAATACTGTGAAATTTTCAGAATTAAGAGAATTAAATCTCTTAAGGATGACCACCGGTTTTCTCTAGGAGTGAGAAAGTGACTCTTCTTATTCTCTATTTTATAGATGTAGTGGGCTAGGATAGGGTTTCCAATGAGAATGAATTAGATCCCAAATAATAGCAACTATATCTCCTCTTTATCTCTTGCAGTTTACAACAATAATTTAAATTCACATTTGAATTATATTCAAAATTAATATGGGCTTGGAAAAATCCATAATTAGATTAAATTAATTTCCAAGTCTCCTTTTGAGCCCAATTGAATTTAATTAATTGGCTGGCCCAACCTTTAGACTTAAATTAATTAATTTAAATTAAATTATGCCCCAATTAATTACTCCATGTAAATGCAATAAAGAGCAGTTCTATTACAAATATTTATCGACTCCACTATAGGATAAATATTGAACTCATCTTGATTCATTCGAATTACGGACGTAACTTGTCATTAATTATTTCCTCGCGTTTAAGATTTTCTAAATCCATTAATTAATTGAGTTTGCTGACAACTCACAATTAATTAATATATTTATTCGTGAGTGATCCGGTTCAGACCTTTAATATTACATATGGAATAAATTCCCAACCGGCCAGGTTTCTTATGTAACAAACCTTTCTGAACGCCTCACTCTGATTTATTCAACTCGTGTCACCGAGATGCGATTCTGTACGCCTAACAATCGAGTACTTCTGGCTAAGCTGACGACTACTACCCAAAACATCATTATTTAGAGTTACGAAAAACTCACTGATTCGACTAAAATTATTCGAGTCACTCGCAATTTAGAATGAGGTCATCTAGCAATAGTAAGCCAACCCAAGTCGTATTCTCAAAGAAGACTTAACAGGGCAATTCGATTCTTTGTTCATAAATGGAAAGCAATAAAAAAGATTTGATTTGAAGTATTATAACTAGGCGAAGAATGTAAATAAGAAACACAATTTAAATCTAATCTAAGAAAGCGAAATAAATCTAATCTAAGAAAGCGAATTAAATGTACTATAGGAAAAGTAATAACTTGGAAATTGAATTCAAAAGAATTATGGAACGAAATATAGAATTCGAAATTAGAACAAGAATTCGAAAGCATAAATAATAAAACGAATTAAAGCAATATACGAAACAAGAATAAGTAAAGGGAAAACGAACGAACTTGAATTAAGAACTAGAAACGGTCTTGAATCCACAACGAAAGTCTGAAAACAAACTACGAACTATGAATGTTGTAATCAGCTAACTTGAAGACAAAAAATAATGTAAAGAACTATCTAGGTCTCGACTCTCGGATCAAGGTTGAGATGTAATGCCCCGCTCTTTTGTTAGAACTATCTCGTAGTAGATAATTCGTGACTAATAAAATTTCACGAATATGAATTGACAAATTGATAATGTTAATTTCCTTATTTGCCTAAATCAAACGCATTTAAGTTTTAAACTCTTTATAAATTAGAGTTTAGTATGAGGATTTAATATTTAACAATTAATAAATTAGTTAGAATTATTGTTAGATAAAATTTAATGTTGGCTATAGAAAAGTTAAAGCTTCAAGATAAATGTTAATGCTTGAGAAGTTAATTATACCTCAACTAGTTGATAATACCTTATAATCATTGGTATCTTAATTAATGAGATGATGAGAACAATAAAACATTACCTTGTTTTATTAAGCATGATATATAAAAATAGATTATTTACAAGTAAATAGATAATTAGTAACAAAATATATGTATGTGTATATATTATGTATGTGATAATGCAATTAGTGTATGAGGGGATAATTAAATAAAGTATAAGACAAGACATTATATAAAGGAATACACTTATATATATACGTATAAATATATGTATATAGAAGTATTGAATAAACAAGAAATGAAATAAAAGACAAAACATTATAAATGAACATATATATATATATATATACTATACGTGTAGCCCAATATATATATACATAGATGTATTACAATTTGAGAGTTGTCTTACAAAGAGAATAAATAAACAATTAGTACAAGTGGAAGGCTACAAATGGCTTACATAAAGTTGAAAACAAGTGACAGAAAGTAGGATAGCAAAATGCAGCTTTCTATAAAGACTATTACATGTCCCCACCTTATAGGTCTCAAAAATATAAAAGAGAGTACAAAGAATACACTCAAAGATGAAAAAGCTGCAGTAGATGGAATGATGACCCATAGGAGACTTAGAGTTGAGAATATTAAACATCGAAACTATGTTGTACAACAAGCAAAAGTAGAAAGGGAGTACTATCAAAGAAATCACAAATCTGTAAAAAGATTTGGACGGTTGGAGGACAGGAACTACACTTCTACACTCCTCCTCAGAAATCAGAACCTGCAAAATACCCAAGTCAGCCAGTAAGATAAAGAACAAAAGTCAGATTGCAGTACTAGATGTATAATAATAGATTTGCAGTAGTAGATATAGTAGGCTTATGTAGACTGAAAATAGAGATATAGGGGGGGGCTCTAGGTAATGAAGGTGCTGCTGCAGAAGGAATGAGAAGAGGCAAAGCTGCACACAAGCAACCACTGCACACACGCAAATTATCTATAACCTGCAGAGAAAAGAAAGAAACACGGCACACTCAGAACACATATCTTGTAAATGAAATCAAACAATATCTAAGTTTCAGAATCAATTAGGTTTCTCTCCTATAAATACCCCATTGTTCCACCTTAAGCAAGCTTTTCACTTCACAAAATCAATACTTAGCAGTTAGAACGCTAGAAGAAAGGAAGGTTGAAGGGAGTTCTGCCCAGACCCAGATCATTTGAACAGTCCACTAAGGTAACAAAGACCTACACTTTTAACTTTTCAAGTTATTGCTATTATCTTCTAAGCCTTAGTTCAGAATACATGTAGAACTCACTTCTTCAGAACATAGCAGACTTCATTTTTTTTCTTTTCTTTGAACTTAGAAGAAATAAAGCATATTCATATCAAGAACATAGATTTTCACTCCATATCAAAGCTTTAAAAATTAGAATGATACCCTAGGCAGAAATTCAGAAACTAATTTACAAACTACATCAACATAATCGTAATATACAACCTGATTATGAATCTCAGATTTCAAACAAGGAGATTTTAGAAGGATAAACCAAAATAGAGAAGACCCCAAATTGTCATGAATATAAGCATGAAAACATATACTTGAAGACATAAAGTATAACACATGTAAAGTAAATCAGAAAGCATTAAAATTAAAGACAAAAGGCATAGCTATGTTGACGCCCTAGTAGAGCAAGGCAGTAGCAGGGGAACACGAATGGAAGCCAACCTCATTTCTTGAGGTAAAAGAGAACTAGATTTTAAATATTACTATATATTTCCTAAAGTTTAGTTTAGATCCAGAACTCAATCCCATAGCCTAACAAACACATAGGGAAGAAAAGAAAACTTAGCTGCTGTGTATTAAGGAAAGAAAAACGCAGTCTTGACCCACCCTAGCCCCAAACTTGAATCCAGAAGCTTCCACAGAAAATAAGATCAAATAGAGAAAGGGATTATCAAATAGAAATTTAGAGATAATTATATGCAGATCTCAGAAACTAAAATAGAACTTAGAAAGCTAGAAAATATACAAGGATTAGAGTACAACCAGTGATAAATTTTGGCAAGTTGGGAATCGTCATTTCTGCTTCAGAAAAGAGAGCACCGAGAACAGTGAAAGCTAGAGGCCTAGGGAATTTAGAAAATTCGGTGAAAATTTCAGAAAATAGATAGTGAAGAACCTAAAAATCTAAAAAAGGAATAGAAGATAGGGATTACCTGTGGAGGAATCACCGGAGGAAGGGAATGTTTGGCAGCAGCAAAACGCGAGCTGGGCTAATAGTTGCTCATCCATGTAGCAGCGAAACTGGAACGGAGAATCAGAGCGTCGAGGCAGAGATAGATTAATGGGAGAGGGAGATAGGGAGGTAGAGAGCGCGGAGACAGAGAGAACACCGAGAGATGAGAAACTTACCAGACGAGAGAGGGGCGACGCCGCTGCTGTTTCCACCGGGAACGCCGGCGAACTCCTCACTGGGGGAGAAATCGAGGCAGAGAGCAGAGAGTGGCGAGAGACCGAGAGAGCGAGGAGCAGGCGAGATCTTCGTCGAAATAGCCGATAGCCCAGAGAGACAATAATTAAAATTAGACATTTTCTATGTAAAGAAGTATGAAAATAGAGAGGAAGATGGGAGAAACCGAGAATATAGAGGAAAGAAGTTCAGGGTTGGGTAGGTTTTTGTGAGTTGTGAGACAGAGAGAGAGATAGAAAGGAAGGGAAGAAGGATTTAGATTTGGCGATGGAGAAGGTCGCGCAGAAGAGAGAAGAGAAGGAAAGAATTTGAGAGAAAGCGGCGAGAGAGAGACGGGTGTCTCTGTGGGGAGGAACAAAATAGAGAAGGGTTAGGTTAAACTAGGTTAGAAGCATCTAGAACCCGGGCCGGGTTACGGGCCGGGTTAACGGGCTGTGAAATTTCCCCATTGGACCTAAACTCATAGGTTTAATGGACTGAGTCCCTCAAGTTGTTTGGGTCGAGACTGGTAGAAAGGTGGGCCGAGAATAATTATTTAAATGGGCCGATAAATTAATTAGTCTGGGCCTAAAATATAATTGGGCTATACTAAATCAACACTAATGGGCTATAATGTGAGAGGTTAATTAGTTCATGGACCTAATTAAAATGTTGGGTCTACCTAACTAAATCTACAAATGGACTAGTTAATTGCTATGGGCTTGAATATATATTTAAATTGATACTTGTTGGATCAATTAATTAAGTTCATAGACCAAGACTCAATTTATTTGGACTATGTCCACGAGAGGGATCCTAATACCGAATTTATAAAATTCGATTTATTTAGTTTAATCATTGATTAAATTATGAACCATCCTTAGAGCACGATAATTTAGATTTACTTAGCCTATTAGAAATTTATCTAGCTCGATTCAAAGATCAAGATATTAAATTAGAAATCCCTATTTTACTCTTTCCAAATAATTAATTATTTGAGTATAGTAAACTCCCAAACCATAGCCCAATTTAGAAACATTCAAACGACACCTCTAGAAATGCAACTCCAAAATTCGTAAAATAGACGAGTTAAAAGATCAAGAATAAACTCTCAAATTAGCCAAGGATAATAATTCCTCACACTTGGAATTAATTGATGGATTAGGTTAAGTACTAGATAATGCTAAAGTCCAATACAAGAGTATAAAGTAAGAATTTTTATTATTCTATTACATATTGTTAGATTAGTTGAGTTAAATAAATTAGGATTTAAATAAATTATAACTTGGCTTGAAATCCTAAGAAAAACATTATAGAGAAAAGATTTAAGCACTCGAATATTATTCGAGTTAAGACTTGAGAACGACTTTTGAAATAATAAGGATGTCATTTCCTTTCAAAGTAGAAAATAATTTATATACTCAGATGAGTATCTCACCTCGTAAACTCGATTAAGGTTATGCTGGGAGGAAGTACTAAGCCAGAAGGTCGAATCTAATTAGAAAAGGAAGCGAGCCAGGTAGGCTTTCTTCTACAAAATAAAATATGTGTGCTCATATGCATTTATGTTATTTTATTTCGAAGAGATTTTGAATTGAAAATATGTTTTAAGTATTGTCTGCCATAAAATGTTTATGATTTTCGTATGATACCTATCTGCTCAGTGAAGTTAAAAGAATCGAAGTCGGGTCCCAGTTGGATAGCTATCCTACTAGGACTAGTGTACACAAAGTAACCGTGAGTCATCGAGCGGGTTGGCCGGTTAAAGTGACCGTGAGTCATCGAGCGGGTTGGCCGGTCAAGGTGTTTGTGGAAGGTGGCCACCTTCCCGACACAAAGAAGAAGAAGTTACAGATATGGTAGATTACAAAAGAACTTAGATCGATCGAACTTTAAGATTTCACAAAAGGATTTTTAGTGAACATAGGTTCTTAGAGACAAAATTCCTATGTTTCACCTACAATGGCATGACAATTATATATTTATGTGTGCGATTTTGGCATGTGTCTACTGAGTACAATTTGTACTCAGCCCTGCATATATTTATAAATGTGCAGGTTGAGCGATGATGAAGGAGGAGTGCTATGTTCGGGCGGTTGTCGATCTCTTATTAATTGACTCTTGGGGGTTCTACATGTCTCCATACATGTAGAGCTTTTAGCGATCCAAGTAACTTTCCGCTGCTAGTCTGAGATCATTATGTACTAAACCTAAGACCCGAATTTCTTTCATGACAAGTTATTATGTATTGAGCATAAGACTCAAGTTCTTTCTTGCTAATCATACGATGAATTATTCGCCCAATTATGATATTGTTGTTTAGTTTCCGTTTCGTCCTTGTTCCATTACCCCAATTCTATCCCAAATTCTTTACTCCCTTCCAAAGTCACGATTTCCCCGACTTTACTACCCTTAGTGGAGTGCGGGCGTGACATGAGACGAGCTAAACTATGAATGAAAAATATATGAAAAAAAGTGCTGGAAAGTAGTCTAGGGCATCATGCAAAAACTGGAGTCGAAAATTCGATCGAAAGTCATGTCTCTCGAATGAGAATCGCGTCGAGCATATATCGGCGAGAGGTGGGTCAGCGGCCGCTGACCCGGTGGCTCCGTGCCAATCTAAGGTTGGTTGCAACAGCCCCGAGTTAGCCGCAAAGTCAGTGACCGCTGACTTGCTCTGGCATTTGCTCCTCGGCTGGCTCGGGCACTGGCGCGTATGGCCTAGTTAGCGGCCGCGGAGTGTCACGCGACCGCTGACTAGTGCCTCGGCACTTGTCTTCATTTTCTCCTCGTTTCTCGATTCTTCTTCGTTTCTTTTCCAACTTCGACTCTCGTTTAGGCCAATGATCTAGAAACATAAAATAAAACATAAATCGGACCAAAACATCATGGAACGAAGGAAAATAGTACGAATAAAGATACGGAAAATATAAGTTTAGACGAACAAAAGGAGGCTAATGTCATCGTCACAGATTAAGAAATGAATTAATTTCTGAGATCTCGTTCTAAGTATCAGCACGTTAGAACTTATCTCACTGTGAAACCACTCAATATGTATACGCAAAGCATGTGTACCCGCTTATACATACTGGCATCATTTTGCGAGCTAAGGTCAGCCGCATCAAAGTGATATCGCAACCATTACCAACTGGACTGTCCAAGTCTGTCTAGACTTTGACTTTATATTACAAAGGAGCCGACTGTTGACCTTCCGTGATCATTGATCCACAACACAGTCTACAATTGTAATAAATGGACTCGTTTGCAATTTAATATATATATATATAACAATAATAAATAACAAACCAATGGTAGAAATATTTATTCTTATTAAAGTGCAATTGAAAACAAGTCTAATACATCGTTTAAGCATAAAGCATGCTTTGAGGTATACCCTAACAATCTCCCACTTATACTCAAACATGCTTTAGAGTATACAAATATCTGTGTCGCATGACATAACTCTCCCAGTTATACCTAAAGCAGGTCTATTACACGTAGCACGCCTAATCCCTCTACATGCCTCTCAAACGTCTTCCCGTTCAGGCTTTTCATGAAGGGATCTGCCAGGTTGTCCGCCGACGCAATTTTCATCACCACTATATCGCCCCTCCTGACAATATCACGAATGATGTGATTTTCTCTCAATGTGTTTACTTCCTTATGGGTCCGTGGTTCCCTCGAATTTGCCACTGCACCAGAGTTATCACAATAGATCGTGATACTCGCCGGCATACTGAGAATCACATCTAAGTCCAACAAGAAGCTCCTGAGCCAAACGACTTCCTTTGCAGCCTCAGATGCGGCCACATATTCAGCTTTCATGGTGGAGTCCGCGATGCATTTATGCTTCACACTCCTCCATGTCACGGCTCCGCCTCCCAAATTAAACACATACCCGGAGGTAGATTTCCTTGAGTCCCGATCCGTCTGAAAGTCAGAATCGGTATATCCCAAAGGGCATAATGAATCAGCCTGGTAAACCTAACAGTACTCCTTAGTCCGTTTAAGGTACTTGAGTATGTTCTTTACCGCTGTCCAATGTCCATTTCCAGGGTTGGACTGATATCTCGCTACCATGCTTACGGCAAAGCAGATATTCGGCCTAGTACATATCATAGCATACATGAGACTGCCTACTGGCGAAGCGTCAGGTATCTGTCTCATCTCCTCTTTCTCCTCATGTGTCTTAGGACACATGTCCTGAGAAAGAACGATTCCATGTCTGAAAGGTAAGAAATCATTCTTGGAATCGTGCATGTTAAAGCGTCAAAGTATAGTTTCGATATAGGATTCCTAAGATAAGCACAACATTCGCTTAGATCTGTCACGGATGACCTTGATTCTTAGAATGTGTCTCGCGTCTCCCATATCCTTCATCTCGAATTGACTGGACAGGTATGCTCTAACGTCTGATAACATCTTCTTGACACTTCCGATCAAGAGAATGTCATCTACGTATAGCAACAAGAAAACTACTTTACTCTCACACTTCTTGTACACACAACTTTCATCAGGGCACTGATCAAATCCATAAGACTTGATCACCTGATTAAAGCAAATGTTCCATGACCGTGAGGCTTGCTTAAGTCCATAAATGGACTTCTTAATCTTCCACACCATGTGTTCCTTTTCTTGAACTGCATAGCCCTCGGGTTGTTACATATGGATGTTCTCTTCAAGACTTCCATTTATGAAATCTATCTTGACATCCATTTGCCATACTTCCCAATCCATATATGCTGCTACTGACAAGAGTATACGAATAGACTTGAGCATGGCTACTGGCGAGAAGGTCTCATCGTAATCGATACCTTCTTTTTTAGTATAGCCCTTAGCTACTAGTCTAGCTTTGAAGACAACGACGTTACCGTCGGGTCCTCTTTTCCGCTTGAAGACCCATTTACTCCCTATGGCTTCGCAGCCATCGGGCAGATCTACTAGCTCGTATACTTCCTTGTCTACCATGAATTGCAGTTCAGACTCCATCGCCTCTAGCCAGAAGTGACAGTCCTTGTCGTGTACTACCTCTTTGTAGTTTCAGGGATCCGATTCATCTAGGCCTAGGACTGAGTCAGATACCTCTCCCACTCCAATGAATCGGTCAGGTTGACGAACAACCCTCCTACTACGACAAGGTTCCACTACAGGTGGTACAAGTGTTTGAGTTGATGTTGTTGCACATTGTGTTTCTTGTGAATTTGGATTAGCTATAGTTCTCATTTCCTCCAGAACTATTTCACTCGTTGTCTTGTGATTGTTTATGTAGTCTTCTTCTAGAAATCGAGCGTGAGTTCTAATCACGACCTTACGATCTCTAAGATTATAAAATTCCCACCCTTTCGTCTCTTTTGGGTAACCCACGAGCAGACACAAGTCAGTACGAGGTGCCAATTTGTCGGCGTCCTTCTCTAGCATGTGTGTTGGACAACCCAAGACCTTGAGATGTCTTAGACTGGGCTGTCGCCCGGTCCAGAACTCAATTGGTGTCTTAGGGACCGACTTGGATGGTACCAATTTCAATGTGTAAACTGCTGTCTCTAGGGCATGTCCCCAAAATGAAACAGGCAACTCTGCATAACTCATCATACATCTTACCATCTCCATAAGCGTTCTATTCCGTCTCTCTGCTACACCATTTTGCTGGGGTGTACCCGGTGCAGTTAACTAGGATTGAATCCCTGCATCTGCTAAATGGCTCAAAAACTCAGCACTGAGGTATTCGCCTCCGCGATCAGAACGCAGACACTTGATAGTCTTTCCATGACGATTCTCCTCAAGTGCCCTGAATTCCTTAAATTTCTGAAAGGATTCTGACTTGTGGTGCATCAAATAGACATATCCGTATTTTGAGTAATCATCAATGAAAGTGATGAAATACTGCATACCACCTCTGGCCTGAGTCGACATTGGACCAAAAACGTCGGAGTGAATGATATCTAACACATCTTGGGCTCTATTTTCTTTGACCCTGAATGGTCTGTTGGTTATTTTACCTTCCAAACAAGATTCACAAGTAGGTTATGGCTCAACTTGGAGTTTATCCAAAGGCCCATGTTCCACTAGCTTTTGAATCCTTCTAAGGTTAATATGTCCAAGTCTTAAGTGCCAAAGATATGTATCATTCGACGAAAGACAAGAAGCTTTTCTCTTCTTAGAGTTAGTAGATAAGTTAAAAGTTGAAGTTAAACGTCGTTTAAGTTGTGCAGATATAGTATACAAGTTGTTAACCATAGTACCAGAACAGATAAACATGTCTCTTTTCTTGATAATAACTGAATCATAAAAAGAAACAAAATATCCATCCAAAATAAGTTTAGAAACCGAAACGAGGTTCTTTCTAAAACTAGGTACTAATAAAACATCATGCAATACTAAAACAGTAGAGGCAAAATGCAACTCTACGTCTCCCACTGCAACGGCCACCACTCGTGTGGCGTCGCCCAACGAGATGGAAATCTCCCCTTCTCTAAGTGGTTTGGATCGCAGAAAAGCCTGCGAGTCACAACAAACATGGTCAGTGACGCCTGTATCTACTACCCAAGAATGGGTAGAACTTGCCATATAACATGATGTTACCACTAAAGCTGAAGACGTACCTTGACCGTTCACTGACTTCTTATGAAGAGGACAATCTTGTTTCCAATGCCCTTTCTTACCGCACTTGAAACATTTTCCAGTTCCTTCCTTTTTCTTCGTCTCATTCGTCGCCTTCCTCTTTTTAGAAATCTACGGCACTCCCTTCTTCTTGCGTTTACCCTTTGAAGGGTTGCTAGAAGAATCTGGAGCTGATACTACTAACGCAATCTTGGGTTCGGCTTTCACAATAGCTTCCACCGTTTGCTGCTCAGCCAGTAGTTCCGTCAACGTGTAATCATGTTTGTTCATGATATAGTTGACCCGGAACGACTCAAAGATCAATGGCAAGATTTGTAGAATGATATCTATCTGAGACTCCTTATCGATTTTCCCACCAAGAGTCTCGATCTCGCTCAAGTAGCCTATCATCTTTAGGACATGGTCCCGAACTGATGACCCATCTGCCATAGAAACGTTCATCACCATAGAAATGTTCATCACATTGCGAATGGCCACTTGCTTGACCAATCGACTCTGTGTACCGAACATCTCATTTAGATTAAACATGATATCAGCGGATACCTTGAGCAAGGCGTTATTTATGGAAGCCATAATGTAACACTTTGTCATCTTGTTAGCCTTCATCCACTTATCATATTTAGCCCTGGCATTCGCAGATGCGTTATCAGGAGGAACTGGCGGACATAGTTCGTCAATGACAAACTTAATGTCGTCAGCAATAAGGACAATCTCCAAATTCCTTTTCCAGTGTATATAATTATCCGTCTCAAGCCGATTCTTTAATCGAGGTGAGTGGATTGAAAGTCATGCTTAACAGAAATTGAGAATAAATCCAAAAAAAACTATCATAAATACATGCTCAAACGCAAATAATCAAAACCTTTAAAAAAAATGATCATGCTTTGAACATACTGTTTAAAACCAATCATGCAAGCCACACAGTGTGATCGATTACACAATCAATCTCAAAACGTTTTTACTTGTCATGCAACTCAACAGTCAGAGGCCACGCAGTGCTGCTATAACTGCCAAATTATACCTAAGCTATTAAAATGAGCTCGGCACCAAAGAAATTAATTGATTTTTAATAAGCCCACAGCGGAGGGGTCATATTGCCATCAATTAAATTCTTATAGCCATCTATAGAGAAGTCTTATCACGTGAACTGGTAAAATGTGATCCCGCTTGGAATCAAAATAAGTTACTTCATGAAAAGACCGTCTTATGGAGACCATATGTAATCTTAGGAAATTAAATTAATAAAATGCAATTACAATTATCGCTTAGTCATTTTTAATTTTAAAAAAAGGTTTTAACATGGATAATCACATATTATGACATGTCTAAAAATCCAGATAAGATCTTCAATAAATTGGCATATCAATTTAGACAAGTTCCACATAATAAATGTAAATAAAAGCCAAATTAAAATAATTAAGCACATAATAAGACAAATAATTATATCAATTATCCAAAATATAGGATAAAATTAACTAATTCCTAAAACTAAGGAATAAAAATTAAATCCTCCATCTTCTTCTCTTGTAGATGAACTCCAATTCAAATTTCAAATTTAAATCGAGATTAAAATCCCAAAAATTCAAATTTTGAATTCTGGAGTCGGGACGGGCTAGTCCGGGGCCGGTCTCGCTTGCAGCCGGGGCTGCCGAGGGTTGCTCGTGCCGCTGTTGAGGCTTGTCAGGGCCTGCCTCGCGCTGCAGTGGCGTTGTGGCCCGCGCCAGCGCCGGCTCGCCCCCCCAGCGACCCCTGGCGCCCACTCAGCACCATTGAGGCTGGTCAGCGCCCCCACCGCCTAGAATCCTCTCGCACGCGCTCGCGCCTGGGCGCCGTTTTGCGTGTGCCACTGCGGGCCCCACGGCTACGCCGTGGCCCAGATGCGGTCTTCGTTTCTCCTTTATTCTTCGTCTCCCACTCAATTACATAATAAATTGCAATACATGGAAAAATAAAATAAATCCTAATCTAACACGGTCAACCCCCGTGTGATTACATATCTTAAAGCCCAAACCGGGCACCGAAGAACAAATAAACGAATAAACAAGATAATTAAATCATATATGCCACATAATAAGATGATATAATGCATAAAATTAAATCTAGCATCCATAATATCAAATTACGATCAAAGGCACATAAATAAGAATTAAATCCAATTCATATAATTAATTAAATTATATGAACGCTCTGATACCAACTGATGGAATCCGTATGAGAGGCTCACTTAACCGCATGATCCATAGATTAATTAATTACATACACAATTAATTCTTAACATCACATAAGAGAATATAATGCAGAAAAAGTAAATTATACATTCTCCTTTGCTAGTCCTCCGCTTGTGGAGAAGTGATTTGAATCGCTAGCAACGATCCGCAATCCACACCGTTTGGATCTACAATCTTGATCTCCACCAAGGCCAACCTTAGAAACTTCTATCCTATTACCCTTCTATCTTCGAGAATATCGTGTGGGAGAATCTATCTAGAAGTCAAGAGAAAAAGACTGAAAATACACAGCGTAGAATATTGTGAAATTTTCGGAATTAAGAGAATTAAATCTCTTAAAGATGACCGCCGGTTTTCTCTAGGAGTGAGAAAGTGACTCTTCTTATTCTATATTTTATAGATGTAGTGGGCTAGGATAGGGTTTCCAATGAGAATGAATTAGATCTCAAATAATATAAATTATATCCCCTCTTTATCTCTTGCAGTTTACTACAATAATTCAAATTCAAATTTGAATTATATTCAAAATTAATATGGGCTTGGAAAAATCCATAATTAGATTAAATTAATTTTCAATTCTCCTTTTGGGCCCAATTGAATTTAATTAATTGGATGGCCCAACCTTTAGAATTAAATTAAATTGCCCCCCCCCCCCCCCCAGTTAATTACTCTATGTAAATGCAATAAAGAGCAGTTCTATTACAAATATTTATCGACTCCACTATAAGATAAATATTGAACTCATCTTGATTCATTCGAATTACGGACATAACTTGTCATTAATTATTTCCTCGCGTTTAAGATTTTCTAAATCCATTAATTAATTGAGTTTGCTGACAACTCACAATTAATTAATATATTTATTCGTGAGTGATCCGGTTCAGACCTTTAATATTACATATGGAATAAATTCCCAACCTGCCGGGTTTCTTATGTAACAAACCTTTCTGAACGCCTCACGCGGATTTAATCAACTCGTGTCACCGAGACACGATTCTGTACGCCTGACAATCGAGTACTTCTGGCTAATCCGACGACTACTATCCAAAACATCACTATTTAGAGTTACGAAAAACTCATAAGTATTGATGAATCAAAGCAGCGTATAATCAACCACATATACTAATGTCATCGTCACAGATTAAGAAATGAATTAATTTCCGAGACCTCGTTCTAATTATCAGCATGTTAGAACTTCTCACTGTGAAACCACTCAATATGTATACGCAAAGCATGTGTACCCGCTTATATATACCGACATCATTTTGCAAGCTAAGACCAGCCGCATCGAAGTGATATCGCAGCCATTACCAACTAGACTGTCCAAGTCTGTCTAGACTTTGACTTTATATTACAAAGGAGCTGACTGTGTGACCTTCTGTGATCATCGATCCACCACACAGTCTACAATTATAATAAATGGACTAATTTGCAATTTAATATATATATATATATATATATATCAATAATAAATAACAAACCAATGATAGAAACATTTATTCTCATTAAAGTGCAATTGAAAACAAGTCTGATACATCGTCTAAGCATAAAGTATGCTTTGAGGTATAGAAACCCTAACAAGAACATGCAAAAACAAGAAATTTATCACAAAGATAATGTTCATGTGTGCTATTGCAAGACTTTTATTTGCAGACAACGAAGAAGTGTTATTCGATGGCAAGATAAGAATATTTCCATTCACTGAAGTAGTTCCAGCAAAGAGAAACAATAAGAACAGGAGAGCAGACACATTGAAAACAAAGCCAGTTGATTCAATTACGAAGATGTCATTAAAGCATGTTTGATAAGCAAGGTAGCAACTCATGTTTAAACCTTTATTTGATCTCAGGTAAAAGAATTTACATCATCATTGATCATACCTATCTCAAGATCATTTAATGATCAAGTTTGTATCTGTTCTTATCCAAGTGTATAACTGTTCTTATGCATGTAATGAGCAAGTGCAGTTCTGTTCATAAGCATTAAATGAGCAAGTGCAGATTTGTTCTTAAGCATTAAATGAATGAGCAAGTGCATTTTTGTTCTTAAGCTTAAAATGAGCAAGTGTGCATATTCTTAAGCTTTAAATGACCATCATTGTATCTGTTCTTATCAGTAATAAATTAGCCTGCATAACCAACCAACATTCATTATTTCATATAATACCAACAATCATGTCAAAGTGGTCAGTTGGAGCAAGTAAAAACATAATCATTCAACAGGACAATGCCAAACCCCACATTCAGGATACTGATCCGGAGTTCAGGACTGCTGCAAGCCAAAACGGCTTCAACATAAAGCTTATACAGCAGCCACCAAACAGTCCAGATTGCAATGTAAATGATCTAGGATGGTTTAGAGACATCCAATCACTACAAACAGAGACAACATGCAAGGATGTGACTGATCTATTGAATGCATTGCACAATTCATTTGAAATGTTGTCACCAACAACACTTAACAATGTCTTCCTCAGTTTGCAAGGATGTATGGTAGAGATTATGAAGATAAAATGCAACAATTCATATAGAGTGCCACACAGGGGTAAATGTGCATTAATAAGGGCTGATACACTACCTCTTAACCTAGAAGTGTCAATGGCATTGGTAATGGATTACATCAACTATCTCAAAGACATGAACAAAGATGATTGGATACAAGAAATAGTACAGTCAATAGGGGTCGATCTACTTGAAGGTTTTTAGCAACAGGGCAGTAGTGGGTGATTATCTTTTTGTGTGTTTATGTTCAATAAACATTTTTTGATCAAACTTCAGGGTGAATAGCACAAGTGAAGTTTCAGGATGTGTTTATGCAATAAACATCTTTTTTGGTAATGCAATATAGAAATCTTTGTAATGCAGAACTTGTTTTTGTGATGCAGAGGTGAATCAATGATTAAGAACATCTTTTTGTAATTAGGGGTGAGAATTTGGGACCGGGACCTAGGAAAATCCCGGTCCCGTCCCGAGTCCCGAAATTTTCGGGACCGGGACCGGGACCTGGAAATTGAAAATTTTCGGGACTCGGGAGTCCCGAATCCCGATCAGGACTTCCGATGTCCCGAAATTAATTTTTAAAATTTGGGAAATTTGGTCCCGATCGGGAAATTTTGGTCCCGTTCGGGATTTTTGGACCATTCGGGACTAATCGGGACTTAATTTTTCGGGACCGGGACTTGAAAATTTTCAATTTCGGGACTCGGGAGTCCCGAAATCCCGATCGGGACCGGGACCGGGACAAAAAATTTACCATTTTTCGGGACTGGGACTTCGGGATCGGGACCGGGAGTCCCGGTCCCGTCCCGATTCTCACCCCTATTTGTAATGCAGTATATAAATTTTTGTAATGCAGAACTTGTTATTGTGATGCAGAGGTGAATCATGATCAAGAACATCTTTTTGTAATGCAGTACACATACCTTTCACAGTTAAATCCAGAACACATATCATTCACACTTATATCCAGAACACATATATCCAGAACACAAATGAAGAACACATATCCAGAACTCATATCCAGAACACATATATACAGAACACATATCAAGAACACATACATTTCACACATTCCATCTTCCCAAGATTCAGTGGATATCTTGAAATGGAACGTGGCTAATAGACTGATATCAGCAATAGAGTCGAGCTCATCATCAGAAGATGAGTTGGACCCCTCCACACCGCCATCAACCCCAAAGGAGGGGTGGCGATGGATAGATCCATCCTTACATAGCATCACGGTGAGGGAAATAATGGAGGAGGAAGAACCAAAGTCCACCCCACCGCTCCCACGTGTCATCGCGATAGGGGGAGAACTGTATCTGAACTCAGATAGTACCCCACCGCTCCAATCTGTCATCGCGGTAGGGGAGTGGTGGCGGCGAAGGTTGTTGTATGGGTTGGGGTTAGGGTCTCGCCCACCGCTCCAGACATTCATCGCGGTGGGGGAGTGGTGGCGACGACTGTTGGGGCGTTGATTGACTTCCACGCCGCCAGCGACCCCACGATTTGCTACGGTGAGGGGGCGGCATGGATTAACCCAACCATTTGCATCAGGGTTGAGTTCCATACAGAGAGAGAAGCGGCAAAAGAGAGTTACAGAGATTTAGGGTTAGGTCGATGGTGATGTAGGCCAGGTTCGAAGCGGAGATGGAGGGGGACAATTCGAAGCGACGAAAGAGAGTTAGAGAGATTTAGGGTTAAGTAGATGGAGAGATACATAGATGGAGGGTTAGGTTTTGGAGATGGAGGCGGAGCATTTGAAGCGGCGAAGAAGTTAGAGAGATTTAGGGTTAGGGAGATGGAGAGATACAGAGGAGGGTTAGGTTTTGGAGATGGAGGAGGAGCATTCGAAGGGTTAGGCGGGTTTAGTTTTAGAGAGAGTTAGATGGAATGCAATGAATGAGAGTGGTTGAGAGTGCTTTGGGGGGGGGGGAAGGGTTTAATTAATTAACTAACCTAACTTAATTAACATTCCTTACTAACACATTAAATGACTTAATTAAAGCCCTTATTTTACTTAATTCTTTTCATAAAGGGAAACGCCCCAACTTAGACGGGACGGCCCGAAATGGTATACGGAGGTCTTAGTTGGGACGGAGGGAGTACAAAATATAAGTGAGGCTAAGCAGAAGCTACAAGATTCCAAAAAATCAAGATAATTACTATTAGAGAGAATTGTTTTTTTACGATAAATTGTGAGTATCCAAAATGTTATTTTACTTAACGGTTGAATATATATTAATATACCATCAATTAATTGTTTGAGATTCTATAATTCATAGATGCATTCAAAAGACTTCGATTTCAACATTTGATGAGTTGCTGAAAATAAAAGGAAAGTTTATAATATGATGAATTTTATAGTGGAAAACAATCACACATGTTCAGAAACGACAAATTGCCCTTATAATATCTCAATATTCAAGCATACAAAAACAACCGAGCTGGAAGACGATTTTCCAGAATATTTACTGAATTTTAGAAGCTTGAGAAGGTTGCACTATTGGAGAAAAATCCAAAGTCTAATTTGTTCTGTAATTATCTCAAAGTATTTAAATACATTTTTTACGTAATCATTATCTGGACATCTTTATTTTTACATATATCATTGGAATTATTGTCAAAAGTTTCAGCTCAATTTGAAAAAGAAATAAATTGAAAAACAACAATGTTGATGGATATTGTTATTGAAGATCTAGAGTAATATTATATTAATGTCATTATATTTATATATACATGCATTAAGATGTTTTTTATATTAATCTATTTTAACAAAAACAATATATGAAAAGAACATTAAAATGCGCAATGTAAGACAAATATGTAGATTAGTTAAATGATAACATCAATTGTGGAGAAAAAGAACTAATTGCAATTGTACTGAAATTTTGCATGACAACTATATTCAGAGATATAATAAATAATTTTATAGTACACACATGATATAAAACAATCAAAATCAATTATTATATTATTTGCATGTTCTTATGGAAATTAAAGGCGACAAATTCATATCATGCAACACGGATTTTATTTGACAAACACTACAAAAAAAAAGGTGTTCTGGCAACGGAAAAATCCGTCTTTAGCATAGGAAATCCGTCGTCCCGGGAGGCTAGCGACGGACTGGCGACGGAATTTTTCCGTCTGTATTTCGTTCGTCATTAGCCCATCGGACGACGGAAAATACAGTCCGTCGTTAGCTAACGACGGACTAACGACGGATTTTATCCGTAGTTAGGGACGACGGACTGTAAATCCGTCATCAATGTCTCCCGGTGGCCGTTGACGGTGCCGGAAAACTAACAACGGATTTAATCCGTCGTTATTTTTTTTTTTTTTAATAATTCATTTTTTTTTATTATCCATTACCTAAAACGTGTCACAACAAACAATAAAAATGTAATCCAAAATTGAACAATAATTTAAAATTGAACCAATCGAATGAAATTCATAATTAATGAACGCGAATTTCATATAATCAATAAATAATATAATGTATCAGTAGCATCCCACGACAAACCATATAATCAAAAAATAGTACAATGTATCAATAGCATCTACGAATCATAATCAGGAGGAAAATGGGGAGGGGCATCAGACGGAGGCTGATAAGAGGGAAAGGAGGGTGCACTACCTCCTCCCTGCTGCTGAGACATCCACCGCATCACCTCGGCGTACTGACTCTGCATGAGCGCCATCTGCTCAGCCAATCTCTGCTGCTCAGCCTGGTACTCACGGCGCTCGCGATCCTGCTCCTCGACTCGGCGCCGCAGCTCCTCAACCTCGTCTCTGGATGCTCGTGATGTGGACGAGGATCCCCCAAATCTGGATGCTCTCAAGGCCTTCGCCGCGCCTCCCGTGCCGAACATCCTCTTCTTCTTGTCCGGGCCGCCAAGAACCTCCAGATACAGCTCGTTGATGTCGACTGCATCATGGTCCCCCTCGGGTAGCTGAGCCCGCTCCTCGTCAGCACGGCGAAACACCTCAGTCTGCATGTAAACGAGAAATGAACATTTGTTAGTATACATATTATAAATATTGAAAATCTAATATATATATATTCTTTTGAAATTAAAACTTACCACTATCGCCTCAGATTTCGGATCGGTGTATGTCCCGTCCGCGTATCGATGCTCATCGAGAAAGGAGTCGAACAAGCACTCAATCGGAGCTACTCCCCTCTCACGACCCTATGCATCAAATCACAATGGAGTTGTGTCATTGAAACATGTGTAAATGAATTAAAATTGTATCACATAATTATAATTATTATTTAAAGTATATTATTACCTTTTACTCAGCTCGTTGCATGACCGACTTGGACCCTCCCCTATGCTTGATAGGACCAGTACCCGGTCCCTGAGGCTCAGACATCCGGTTGCGCCTCGCTGCCTGGGATTTGGCCACAACATCATCCCGGGACCAGTAAGCGAGCCAACCCATCCACACATCATCAATCCACCACCCAAGCTTCCCACCTCTGGGTGGCGGATCATTCCTCCTCCTCTTTATCCCGCAGATATAATCCTTATATCTCTCCCGAATCTTATCATACCACAGCTCCCGAATCTTGCATCGAGTGCCGGTTCCCAAGTAAATTTTTTCTAGCATTGAAAATGTATGTTAGAAATTGTAGTTATAGGTTATAATTAAGAATGAATTTGAATGTTTTAGTAAATTTTCGAACCTTAAACTCCTCCCAATATCACTGTCTCACGTCCTCAGGCGTGAGCTTCCAACTGTATCCAGTCGGGTTGGGAACTATCTTAAATAGTTCCCAAATGTAATCTGCCGGGTCGGCATGCGGGTAAAATCCCCTACATAAGTAATTTTAGATTGATTTATGTTAGATTTTTGAATAACTAATTAAATAATTGTCAAAATTGAAGATGTGATTATTGCATTTACGTACCCCAGCTCACTCACAAATAGAACAAAGTCACCTGTGGGTCTAAGCTCTCTCTGACCATCAGTGTCAGAGCCAGAAGACGGACCGCCTATGTGTATGCCACCAATATGGTGGCTCAGACCGATCCTGGACTCATATCCAGACGATGAGCCCGGGGAACTACCCCGTCCAACGGATAGATGTGATCGTCTGGAACCCCTACCACGAGGAGTCCCCACATCATCTCGTGGTGAACCGCGCCGATTGTAAGACATCTATTATGTTGAAAATAAATTAGTTGAATCATTTGGAGTTCAATAGAGAAGTTGAATCATTTGGAGTTCAATAGAGAAGTTGAATCATTTGGAGTTCAGTACAGAAATTGAATTATTTGGAGTTGAATAAAGGGCGATAACAGTATTGGTAAAGTATTTGGACTTTAATAGAGAGATGGAATATCCTTACGTTTAAAATGTTTTGTACGTCATTGATTTGCATTTATGAATTACATGCTGATGCTTTGATTGTTTGATGCTACGCATTTGGAGATCACGATCATTTCTGTCATTAATAAGGGTCATTGAATTGCATTTATGAATTACATGCTGATGCTTAATTGTTTGATGCTACACATTTGGAGATCACGATCATTTCGGTCATTAATAAGGGTTACATGTTACAATCAAGATTTTTACCCCCGATATTATTTAAACTACATAAGTAATTGTGTCTAATCTAACTAAGTCAGCTAATGTCATCAAACTATCCCAACATGCATGTCATATAAATATATATCATCAAAACATAACAACTCGTGCATCTCATCAAATTATCACAACATATATATCAAAATACAACGAGGTTCGTAGAACAATTACTGATCATATTGGGAGAAGATCCTTAAGACATAATCAAAATCTATCCCAAAGGGAGAAGATCCTTAAGAAATTAATTATGTCTATCCCAATGTCATAATATATATATAAATACAGAAACTATTAATCTAAATTAAGATAATTAATAATCTTAAACAAACTTGACCTAAACAATTTATTACGTCTAACCAAATATATTTAATTACCTAATTATTTACATATAATTAACATAAGTAATTAAATAAGTACATTATTATAATTTAATTACCTTTCACCGAAGTAGAGAGCGCCGGAGCAGCAGAAGGCGGCTCGAAAAGGCTGAGAGAGGAGTCGGGAGGCGACAGGCGTAATTAAATAAACCTTAATTAAACAATTTAAACAATTAATTAAACTAACGCTCAATTAACAACATAATACTACTTAACAATTTAAACTAATGAATTACGAATTTAAACTAAGATATACTAATTAATTAAGAATTGAAATTAGTCAATTAACTAAAGTAATTAAAGTACTTAAATAACTAAACTAAGTAAACACGTAAACAATTTAATTAAACTTATACTAATTAACAATAAATTAACAATAATTTTATTTAACACTGAAACCACAATTATCAAACAATTAGCAACAATTAACACAAATATAACAATTAACTAATTTAAATAACAATTAACTAAATAATTAATCCAAATTTTCAATTAATTCTGAAAATTAAAGACAACAATTAACATAAAATTAACAATTGATCACATATATCAATTCACACTAACAATTAATCACATATGTCAACTAACCACAATTATAAAACAATTAACAACAATTAACACAAATTAACAATTAATTACATATATCAATTTAAACAAATTTAACAATTAACTACTTCAAATAACAATTAACTAAATTATTAATCCAAATTATCAAATAATTCATAAAATTTAAAACAACATTAATTAACACAAAATTAACAATTCACACTAAAAATTAATAAAATATATCAATTAACCACAATTATCACACAATTAACAACAATTAACAACAATTAACAAAAAAAATACAATTAATCACATATATCAATTCACACTAACAATTAATCACATATCTCAATTAACCACAATTATCAAACAATTAACAACAATTAATCGCATATATCAATTCAAACTAATTTTACAATTAACTAATTTAGATAACAATTAACTAAATAATTCATACAAATTATCAAATAATTCAAAAAAAATAAAAAATTAAACAACATGTGGAGGAAGCTGGCAGCGGCGGCACGGCGCAGGCGGCGGCAGGGCGAGGCAGGCGGCGGCGGCGGAGCAGCTGGGCAGCGGAGGCGACGTCGAGGGGAAGATTTCTACTCCGGCGTCGAATATAAACGGGGAGAAATTGAGAAACCGAAATAGATAAAGATAGGGGAAGGGAATAGGGTATAATGTACTTACCTTGGTGCGGGGGTGTTCTGTTTCGACGGGGACCTTGGAATCGCCGGAGAAAGAGCAGAACTTGGGCGCCGTTGTTCAGTTTCGCGAAAGGGCATTTTGCCCGCTAAATAGGGTGGGACGACGGACTGGGCGACGGACCAGTCCGTCGTCCGATATTAAAATAATTAAAAATAAATAAAATATTAACGACGGATCGGACGACGGAAATGTGGGACGACGGACCAGTCCGTCGTTAACATTGGCGCCAGTTTACGCGCCAAAAAAACGGTCGCCAGTCCGTCGCCAGTCCGTCGTTAGCATTATTTGTTAATTTCCGTCGTCAGTCCGTCGCTAGAGGACGACGGAACACCATTCCGTCGCCAGTTTAGCTTTTTTTTGTAGTGTAAAGAGCTAGTTGTTCTTTAGTATAGATTCTCATAAGACTTAAAACATATGTGATAACGGTCTTGGAACAGACAGATCGTTATCCAACCACAACAGCGTAACGTCCTAATTTTTATAATGTAAAAATATTGTTTTCTCCATCGTAAGAAAATAATACTTCATGAATCCCATGGATAAAATATTTGAAATAACTATAGTGCGGAAGCTTAAAAATAACATTTGTCTTTAAATATAAATAACGGGAAATAATTAAAACTCAATAGAGATAAAATGAAAACGAGGCAAATCTACTACCACCACGCCAACGCCGGACTCCTCTTTAGTCTGTAGAGATAGTAAAATATAAGGGTGAGTATATTCACATACTCCATGGGGACATGTAACAACACATATTTCAACGATACATAAACGAATCATGCAAATGTCCGTATAATATATCACGTATTGCACGGTGGGCGTTTACCCCAAGGATCCATTTCGGGTCCCGGACCCTTTACTGAGTCTCTGGCCTTCGTACAATTGCGCAAGACTTTTCATAGGTTAAAAGCAATTAAGCAATCACATAGCATATTTTGACATTTCAACATAAAACGTAGCGCATACAGTAAAAATATAAGCAATTATATTTAACTGGAATATAAATCCCCACCTGATAGAAAGTGTTTTGACAGCAACCACATAATAATAAACAAGTATAAGATCACGGTGTCGCACCTAAAATAAAAAATAAATTTTAATTTAATAATCTATATACATATTTATTGCATCAACATACTACTGTATAATCATCATTGCTCATGCCTCATATATCAATATTTTATAGGGGTAAACATTTAGGTATTTGGTTCGATTTTGTTAAAAGTCGAACCAAACCAAATTATAATTCGGATTGAAAAAAATAACCAAACCAAACCAAGATAACTAAATTTATTTCGATTTGGTTCGGATTAGTTCGGTTTATCCAAATATTTTATTTAGTAACTAATTTTAAGAATAAAAGGACTCGAAATCTCATCTGCTACATTATAAATTTTATTGGGGTAAGACATTATATAAAGTTTGAATAAAGCGTGTTTTATTTTTACTTTTCTAATATATTTGTACACACATTAGATAAAGAAGCCCCCGTTGGTGCCTCACTTGAAGAGGTTTGTGAATTTATAAAACTTTCACAAATTGATAATCTCTATAGGTCACAAATGCACACAAATTTGTATCTTAATTTCTCAAAGTTACTTCTATTGGAACAGATAAACACTTATCTGCTCAACTATTAGATATTGGTGATATGAGGTGAAGGCTTTCTTATATTACATTATTTTTGTTATTACACTCGTGCTAACTAGCAGCGCTGAAACTGCTAAATTTCTATCGCAGGTGTCCGTGATTGACTCGTGACAAGCCGTGATGATTTCTTGCTATGCTAATACCTTTACGGTTTCTTAAAAACTTTTATAATACCTATGGTGCCTCTGCCTTGGAGTCGTGAATTTAGTGCTTTCTGAACTTGAGAATTAAGTTTTTTTTTTTTTTTTTTTCCTTTTTTTATCGTATAATATTGTGAATTTCGTGTTCTTGAAGCGTGTCACTTTTAAATTTGTGCAAGAAAGATTTCTTGTTTCAGAATAGCGTGAAAGCCCTTTAGTTATTTTCCCGATCTTTAACTTTATTTCCAAATACAGTAAGAGTCGTCATGATTTTGTGGAAGATATTCAACCACCCAACAACTCACTTGCGCACAATAGATCAAATAATAACATATTTTTCCTTCACAACCAAATCTTCCAATTTATTACTAGTATTTAATTTACATGTTGGGACTAACAAATAAAATATATTAGTAATATCATGATGTTGCTAGCTTGGTAACCGTAGTTTTCTTTATCATTCATTGATTGCACGCCTATTGTTCGTGGACTTTGTTGCTGGAAAATTCCCTTGCCATCAAGCTATCTCTTTGACTTAAACTCCTCAGCATCTTCACCTCCTAAAGATTTTATCCTCCCCGCAGATTAAATACGTATGAAACCAAATTCTCATTCTTCACATTGAATCTATCAGGGAAAGTATGAGTGAAAGTTTGAAACACATCTACCCATTCTAATACACACATGAAAAAAAAAAGATCTTTATTTGCATTTAAAGTGTAGTTGTAAGAAGTACATATTTACAGCTGGGAGGGGAGGATAAAGTCTGAGAGTTTGGGTGAGTCAGGGCATGTAGGAACTGCATCTTGAAGTACATATTCTCAGATGCAGTTTTAAGAAGTATAAGAACTATGCCCCAGTACAAGAGCCTGGTGCAAGAACCTTGAATGTGGATTCTAGCAATTCATCTGTTGTACATAATGACTGTTCATCAACAACAGTCTACTCAAAGTATGTTACACAATTTTCATTTATTGTGGTTTCTGATTAAAATTTTTCTTGCACACTTGAGTATGAGGTGTATTGAGACTTAGCAATGCTCTTCGTTTTTGGTTGAACTATTTTATTCTCTCTAAATAAAAGATAATGCATGGCCAATTTTATAAATTCCTTGACTCTAAAGGCCACCCAACCTGTTCCTAATTCTCCATCCAATAATGTTTAATCTATTTAATCTATGCTTGTCGTCTCAATCAATATTGAGGTTCCATGTTAATTATAAAATTATATCCTTAAATTTTGTCAAAATATTATTTAGAAATAATAATATATTGCGATAATATTTTATAAAATTTAAAACTAAATATGCAAATAGATTTGAATTTTTTATTTAAAAAGAGACATTCTTCTAGCATTTTATGAAACAAAATTAGCAATCAAACTTTCATTCAACGTAATAAAAAAAATTAAGAAGAGAGCGGAGGAATTTTTAAAAAAAAAATAGGCCTATAATAATTAAAGATTTGAACTTTGGGATTTCAAAGTACCACAGCCTGGGCCCCCAACAGGGCTATATTTTTTTTTCCTTTGTTCCGAAGAACTGGTTGGGGCTTGTTGATAGCCGAGCCTCGTTTCGTCTGCGCTTGCATCATGCATCTAATGTGACTAATGCTAGCAACGAGTCTCTTAATGTATGCCTCCTACGTACATTTAGAGTTGACAATTTATATTTTATTCTTTTACCAACTAAAGGAAAGGCAAGGAAAGCCCGGCATTACGCATGATCCACACGTCTAATTATTTAAACAAATAATTAATTCTTAACAAATAAATACCACGTATAGAAATTAAATACATAATTAATACATTTTCTTTTGCTAGTCCTTCGCTTGTGGAGAGACGATCTAAATCTTCAGCAACAAACTGTATTCCTTTCTGGATCTGATCTTCGAAACTTCTAACTTATCCCTAGTTCACACCTATAAATGAAGTTACAATTAAATGAAGT
Source organism: Leonotis leonurus (assembly GCA_026898415.1). Lineage (NCBI taxonomy): Eukaryota > Viridiplantae > Streptophyta > Magnoliopsida > Lamiales > Lamiaceae > Leonotis > Leonotis leonurus. Next base: position 27,505 of record JAPKLX010000561.1, on the reverse strand, counting down.
TTAAAGTATTTAAAACACATGATCGATGAGTGGCCATTAAGAGAATGCACAGCGCAGGGAGACACGGGCGTCTCAAGCAAGGGCGGACAGGGCAGGCGCGGGCGTCCCGAGGGAGAGGTCGCTGCTGCAGGTGCCGGGCGCGGGCGCTGGGACGCTGGGGAGAGAGGTGGCCTCTGGGTGTGGGAGTTCTCGGCCGAAATGGCGCTGCGGGAGTGGAACTCCCGAGGCCATGCAATATTATGTTTTTTTTATTGATTTTTCGTTTTTATTTTTTATTTTATTTCTTATTATTCAATTCATCTATGAATACCCTATTTCAATCCCACATTTTCAGACATCTTCATCCATTCTTCAATCTTACAACCATCTTTCTTCAACCATTTCTCTTACAAGTCAGCAAAAAAAAATATGGATGACGAATTCAATAGGTTTCTATACCGAAATCAGAGCCAAGGTGCAAGCTCCGATAATCAAATTTCAAACAATTCGTTGTCCGGAGTTTCGAATTTTCAAAGCCAAAATTTTCCTTTTGATTCCTCTCAATTTTCACCCTCTCAATTCAACCATCTTTTCTACTCTACTCCTTCTTATACCGGCCAAACTTATTCTGGCTAACAATTTTCATTTCCTCTGTATTCAACCCAATTCACTTCCCAACCATCTCCTACATTCTCAACCGCTTCCTCCAGGGGAGCCGGAGGACTCGACGGAATCAACTTGAATGATTCCTTCGACGATGCTTCGGACGAGACTCTTGCTCTCACTCTCTCCAAAGGTGCCACTTGAACAAAAGTGAACGTTGCCTACACCGAGGCGGATGACATTGTACTTTACCGCACTTGGCTCGACACAAGTCAAGACTCCATCGTCGGCAACAACCAAAAGGCTAAGGCCTATTGGAAACGCATCACCGACTCCTTCAACTGGCAACACAACCAGCCGAAGCCTCGCACTATCCGACATTTGAAATGCCATTGGGCTCGTATTCAAAATACGACCCTGGAGTTTTGCGCGATCTACAACCGGTGCACCAATCAATAGGCAACCGACAACTCCAACCACGACATCTACCAAAAGGCGTTGACGGAGTATAAACAAATCAAAAGGTCATAGTTCAAATACCGACATTGTTGGGAGATTTTGCGAAACACGCAAAAATTCCAACGCGTTGTTCCAAGCATCCCTACCAAAAAAGGGACAAAAACAATATGGGGGAAGGGTTCTTGAGCGACTCAACCCAAGGAGGCGAAGCCCAACCTGAACCTGAGGAACGTCCGATGGGGACGAAGGCCGCGAAATGAAAAGAGAAGGTTAAAGCCTCTGCCTCCGATCAACCAAGTAACGAAGCGTTGGAAGCTTTGAAAGAAAGTTCCAACACAATTACAACATTCACGAGGGACACAACAAGACTTGTTTATTATAAGATCTTGTTGAAGGATACGTCGAGTATGAACCCCTAGCAGCTCGAGTTACACAACACGATGTGTGCTCAAATTAGAAGTAGGTTTGATTTATAGTTTAGTTGTTTTTTAATTATTGTAATTTTCAATTCTAATGTTATATTTTAATTTATAAGTTAGGATTTAAATTGTGTATTGTATTTTCTATTTTTTTTTAGTTTTTTTAGTTTTTTTTTTTTTTATAAAAACTCAAAGAGGAATGTCAATACATGATGTTGGGCCCAAAAGTGACCCACCATCCAAATCATGAACAAACATATAAACATAGGAAGGATACAACCAAGGCCCAAACAGGCGGGCATCAATCACCAAAGGTGAAGTAAAAAGAAAAACCAAGAACATAAACATGGAGAACTATCTAAAGCGGAATCTGAAGTTAGGATAACCATGCTGGTCCATCCTAACTAGAGCCACAAGGTATCTCGGGGCAGTAAGTCGATCATAAATCACCAAGCCTGGGGTCTGTGTCCCCCTCCGGGCCAAGAAGTCCGTAGCTCGGTTCCCCTCTCTATGAATGTGTGAGAAGCGAAACTCAAGCGGCTGAAGAATGTGTCTGATCTCCGTCACAGTATGACGCAAGTGAGCTGCTCCAAATCTCCCTGAGGTGAGAAGCGAGAGAACAGCAGCAGCATCCATCTCTATCCAAACGTGTCTGGAGAAGTCCCTAGCAAGTCTGAGCCCGTGAAGCAAAGCTAAGAGCTCCGCCTCAAAGCTCGAACTAGCTGTCAGTGGCGTGCTGAAAACGGCAAGCAAGGCACCTGTGTGATCACGAACCAATCCTCCACCCACCGCCGTCTGCGTGCTCCTGTCGAACGATCCATCCGTATCCAACTTCACCCACGGCACCTCCGGCGGATACCAGAGTACCATGAGTGATCTGAGCACCCTCCTGACCGACTCAACAGCCGGCATGAAATCAACTCTGGGGTGACAGCCTCTCCAGTCAGCTGAATGCAGCTTTCCAGAACCGACCAGAACCCTCAGCTGGTGAGTAACCTGCCAAATAACGTGAGAAATATGGAAAGGAAAGTCACGATGCTTGCAGCTGTTCTTCTCCGTCCAAATAAACCAAGTGATGAGGCAAGGAATCAGAAAACTGATGTGCGTGCTCCGTGCTCGGGGAAACAAGTGTCTCCAGCGACCTAAACTACGTGCAATGTCAGTGCTCGTGTGCGTGTGAGTGCGCGCAACAGGGAACCATGAGGCAAAATGAGCCCATATAGACCTCGCCGACTCACTAGACACAAACACATGCATGAGTGACTCAACATGAGGAGACCGAAAACACAAGCATCTGGAAGCCAAGGAGATAGAGCGAGACTGAACCACAAGATCCACCGGGATCCTCCCCAACAACAACCTCCAAAGAAAAATAGACACATTCGGCACCAGACAAGAGTTCCAGATCTCACCGAAAAGAGGACGGGTCGGAAGCTGCCGCCGAACGTGCTCCCAAGCAGAAGTCAGGGAGAACTCGCCATGTTTGGAAAGACTCCATCTCATGACATCCTCACCCCCCACAAGAATCGGCGTAGCACCCAGAGTATCAATCACAAAGACAGGTAAACCACAAGAAGCATGCAAAGCAGATAAAGCATCCATAGCCCACACAGAATCATGCCAGAAATCACAGACTCAGGGATGAGCGGGACGACTCTCGGTCACGTGAAGCTCGGACAGGGGACGATCCCCATACCAAACATCATCCCAAAAGTCCACCCGACCATCTCCGAGAGACCACCGAATAAAAGCATGCGCAGCAATACCAGAACGTAAAAGACGACGCCAGATACTACTATCATGCACAGAATAAGCAACACGCAATGGGGGAGCACCACGATAGTACTTCGCCCACAAATACCTGGACCAGAGGGAGTCCCGAGCCTGAAAGCGCCACCAGAGCTTGTAGCTAAAAGCCAACACAAGGTCCGAGAGACGTCTTATGCCAAGGCCACCCTCCTCTCTGGGTAAACAAATCTGCTTCCAACTGACCCAGTGCATCTTCCGCTGCTCCCCGATGGAGCCCCAGAAGAACCTAGCCATGATCTGATCTGATCCGACGTGAGAAGATGCTGAAAGAACCGAGAAGCAGACTCCCGAATATCAGAATCCTCCGTATAGACCTGCTCACCATCACGAATAGAGTGTATCCGGGACCGAACTCTCTTCTGCCTCACCCAGCCCTGAAAGAACTTAGTGTTGCGCTCCCCCTCCGAAGCCCAACGAATGGCGGCCTTCTGTCGCCAGAAGTCCTCCTCCATCCTGGTCCTCAGAGCGTACTTTGCCACACATCTGTTCAGCTCAGAACGAGCCAGAGGAGTAGGAGATGCGTCATAGGAAGTCTGTGCCTGAAGCACCGCTTCCTCAGCAGCTCTAATCCTATCAAAGATGTGTCCGAAAATCTCCTTGTTCCACCCCTTGAGAAACTGCTTCGTGCGCTGCAGCTTGAACTGCAGGTTGAGCATCCCCTGAAAACCAGTCGGCGCCTCCCAGATACGAGCCACCTCCGAGCGAAAGGTATGATGCCTGATCCACATGTTCTGGAACCTAAACGAAGCTCGACGAACCACTACCGAAAACTGACATCTCGCAAGCAACGGACCATGATCAGACTGAATACGGGGGAGGTGAGTGACCCGGGTGACCGCAAAGACAGAAGTCCAGTGCTCACCTAGCAGGATCCGATCCAAACGCTCACGCAAGCCAGCCCTCTCCCAAGTGAAAACAGGACCGTCAAACCCAGGATCACATAACTGACAGTCGGAAATGGCGTCCGAAAAATCAGTCATCTCCCCATGACGGTCCACGACACTCCCCTGCCGCTCATCCTCAGATAGAAAAGTGTTGAAGTCACCACCAACCAGCCACGGATGACCCTCGACAGCAACAGAAACATCCCTCAGCTTCTCCCACAGAGCATATCTCCCCTCCCTGCTGCACTTGGCGTACACCACCGAAAGAAACAGAGGGCGAGAGAAAATCACCGCAGACAAGCGAACGTGAAGCAGCTGATCCGAATCATCCACCACCTCAACCCGAACGTCCCGATGAGAGAAGATCCAAATCTTACTACTGGCGTTCGAAACTCGGAAAGTCATCCCAAACCTCCTCCTGAAAAAATCAGGCTGAGAAGAGGTCTGGGGCTCGAGCACCGCAGCAAAAGAGAGATGATACTGAGAAATCAGATTCTTGAGATGACGCTGGGATCCTGGATTAGCGATCCCCTACGCATTCCAAATCAGGAAGTTCGCTGACATGGGAGACTAGACAACAATTACTGAGGCGAAATGCCTCCCTCCCGTCAATCGACTGCCAGCCCCTGGAGAACCCCGGGACCTGGCAGGAGTGTCAGTGAGCGCACGAGGGTCCGAAGAAGTACTAGCCCTCATCTCATCCACAATCCGCACACTGTGCGCCGGTCCGTCAACTACCATATCGATGGAGCCCTGCTCAACATCCGCACCACCATCAGTATCGAGGACGCTATACTGGTTCCCTGTCCTCACCTGTGGCTCAACTCTGGAGCCCCTCCTCTGACGACGTCCCGAGACAACAACCCACTCAGTGTCTGAGACCTGAGGGAAAGCTCTGTGCTATCCTGTTTGCTTTCCTGGGGAGACCGAAGTACGTCTATCACCCATATGAGCTCCTCTAGCCGAGCGGCCTCTGCTACGGCGCCTCGACGTGCGCCGACGAGTAGTGCGACGTGCCTCCGCAGCCTGCGGCTGCACCTGCTGTCGCTGGTGCTCCGTGGCTCCCCCAGAAATAGGTGGATCCGAAGCGCTCTCATGGGGTCGGAGATCCTGAGAATCCGCTCTGGGGACCTGCTCCGCTACTCCAGCGGTCTGTGGAACATGTGCAGAAGGCGCACCTCGTCTGTGAAAATCCTTCCTCTTCGGCCTCTGTTTCCTCCCAAAGGCATAGCAAGACTCCTGCGTGTGGCCGACGTGTCTGCAGTCGGAACAGTAGTGGGGGATTCTACCCCACGCAACTCGCTGGGTAATCTGAGTGCCCGCAAGATCAAGACAAATCTCAGTCGGAGGTGGCTGAGTGATGTCAATCTCTATGCATAGCCTAGCATATGATAATCTAGACCGTGTGGCAGTGTCACGGTCAACCTGTATAGGGGTACCAAGAAGACTACCAATAGCAAATAACGCACTCATATCATACAGATGGACAGAAAAAGCAGGCAGATTACACCATATAGCAACAATGGGAGTCTCAAAAGCAGGATTAAAATCAGGGGTCCACTTAAAGACACGCATGGGATGACGCTCTATATACCACATAGGAGAAGAATTAGGACCATTCAATAACTTCGCATAATCAAACTCATCAGACACTTGAATTAAAATATGCTTAGCATTTAGGTATTTCCAAGACAAAGAACCATTAAGTTTGATATTACCGAGAGCTTTGTCGATGTTGTGGGAGGTAGGGATGGAGTGGGAGAACTTGCCAACCAGAGCTCGTCCGACCCGACCTGCAAGAGACGCAATGTCAGCTGAATCAAAAGAAATTAACGGCTTACCTTCCCGTTCTCCCGGTTGTCCCAAGGAAGTAAGCTTGTCCGGTTGGAACGTGATAGGACCCGTCGGGCTAGGGGCCGCCCGTAATTTATCCGCCATAGTAATAGTAGGAGCTGTCCGAGAATGATCATGGGAAAAATGCGACATATGCTGATGACTAGGATCTTGGGGAGGATTTGGACAGTTGGTATTTTGGTTAGTAGGCTTGGGAATATTAGTAGTGGCAGTAATATGATTCGAGGAAGTGGGCTGAGAGGTTAAAGAGTTGGATTTAGTAAGAGGAGGAAATGAATTAAGGTTAGCCGAGGTTAATTGTTGTTGCATGGCTAGGGAATGGGCTGAATTGTTTGTATTATGGGTTGAGGTCTTATTAGAGTTAGTGTGGGGGGAGTTTATGGGCTTAGGAGTATGGGTAAAGGGTGGATTGGGCTGAGAGTGATCATGTGAGGAAGTGGGGTGGGCTATATCGTTAAGGGGTTTGTGTTTATTGGGCTGGAGAAGTAAATTGGATGGGTTCTATGTTAGGATTTTAAATTATGTATTGTACTTTATATTTCAATTTGAATGTTGTCTTTTAATTATTTTAATTTTTATTTTAATTTTCGTTTTTTAATATTTTTTTTTCGTTTATTTAAATTAATATTGAAACTAAATAAAACATATTAAAATAAAAAATAAAATTTAAATATATATTTATTAATTTAAATTTTTAGTTTAAATTAATAAATTTAATACATAACAAATATCTAAAATAAAAAAAATACATACATCCTAAAAAATAAAAACAAAATTTAGACATTCCGAAGTCTCAAAGTGAGAGTCTCCAACTGTTACCTACCAATACAATCTCTCTAATCCCACATAAAAGAGTTTTAATTAATTATAATTTTGCCAGCGAATGTCATGAATGAGTGTTCCCTATTGGAAATGCTCTAATGAGAGCGCTCAGAGCATCCCAATGTGGAATTATCATTCTCTTTCTATGTCAGATTTTAACCTCTCTCTTTCACTAGCAGGGCTAAAACATTAGCATTGAGCACCGCCGACATGCTTACTTTTTCTATTAAAAATAAAATCTAAAATTGGTCCAATTACTTCAATTGTGGTGACAGGGATTGCAATGGTGAAACAATTGGTCGCACATCTATTAATATATAAAAATGAGGTTTTAACGGTTATATTTTAGCGCCTTTTTTCGAAAAGAAATTTTGCATTCATTTATATATTAATGTAATTTTTTTCAAATCACATTTTTGACAGTTATTTTTAAAAAAAATGACTAGTTTATTTAATTTCTATGTATTAAATAAATACTAATTTTTAATAAAACACGCGAATTTTTATCACTGGAATAGATCAAATAGCAAAACTTAACAATGTTATATAATATTAAAAAATGAATTAATAGATTAATCTATTCTCAACACTTCTATTTACAAGAGATTAATTATGAGATATTTTTTTGAATGAACAAACAATATTCAATCATATTAAAAAATTAATTATTTAATATACATGCACATGAAATCAATTAATCTATTAAAATAAATTTTAATAACCAACTTTTAAAATCAAAATTTATTTGTTAAGTAGTTATTTTTAAAACAATGTGCTAATAAATTCATTCAACATAATTAATTTTAACATATTTTTTCTCTCCTCCAATTTTTCGAGCAATTATGATGTCCCACAAATTTATTAAGAGTACAATTTATTGTTATGAAATTATTATAATAGTCAATACATGTGAATATAATTACTTTTTCTATTCTCTCTATCATTTTATTTTAAAAAATATTTCAATTTCATTCATGTAATCATATACAGTATGATCTTAAATGATCTTAAATTAAAATCTTAACAAGTGTTTTAATTTGATATTCCCCGTCCACCAAAATGATTTACATTTTGCCATTTTTGTATGTCCACGAAAATGATTTACATTTGAAACTTTACTTTTATAGCAATAGACGCACCACATTTACTATACACAACTCAATTTAAAACAATACTTTAAATGAGACTCAAACTCCACTAACTACACCATTAAAGTCAAACTACATTATTAAAACTTGTGTCGAGTCAAACCCTAAACCAATTGTATGGACGAAAGGATATATAATATGAAATAAAAAAATATATATAATATAAAAAATTATGATCATTTAAAAAAATTAATATATACATTTATTATATAAATATTTTTATCTAAATTAATGAATTACGTGAATCTTCATACATTACAAATAACTCAATTATCATTAACAAATCAAGGTGACTCAATTATCATTAACAAATCAAGATTTGCCCAAAATTGACCAATATATTATAGTATACACTTTAAGTTAAACTATTTTTTAATACACATGCCACACATTTTAATTAGCCCAAAATATTGTGCAAATAATAAAATATACTAGCATCCATATATATTACTTTTATTTACTTTAATTCTCATTATTTGACTTACAACAAATTATTCTATTATTGACAGTGTATTTAATTATAAATAATGTGGACCTTATTAAATTCTCACCTTGTTTAATTCATTTATTAATTTTCACCATATTTTAAATTATTTATTAATCAATTATTGAATTTTATTTTATTTACAATTCACATATTTAATTAATAAATAGTATAAGAATCTTATTCCAGTAACAACACATTCAAGTCATTTATTCAAATGTATGCCTAGAACCGTCAAAAAAGACTCGGACGACCTGAAAATTGACAGTTACGTGTAAAGATAAAGATTCGATTGATTTTCATATTGACCCAGTTTGATTCAAAATGACCTCAAGCGCGATGGAATAACTCAGTGCAATTGATCAGTTTACCTAAAAGTTATGTTTTAGGCGTTAACGAATCGTGCATCATAACATTCATAACACACCTTTTATGATTGGAAAAAAATATTAATTAATTAATTACCTGTGCATCGCACGGGTGGGTATACTAGTAATTGTTGAAGAAGAAGATGAAAAGGAAATATAGAGGAAGAGATAATTGAACGAATTTTAATTAAGGGATAAAAATTAAAATATCCAATTTGATAAGTTAGATATTAAAAAAATTCAATTAAAAATAAAAAATAAAATTTATCCCATTTATAAAATAAAAAATAAAATATATTCACTTGCATGATGAAATGTTTATGTGCTTATATGTTTCATTCACTAGATATTTTAAATTATATGAACACATAAATAAATTTCTAATATTATCATGTAATGTGAGTAATTTTATCTTTTATTTTCAAATAGATAATTTTTATCTCCGTTTTATGAAAGTGTATATTTTTATCCATCAACTCTTTACTTAATGTAAATTATTTTTTTTCATTAAAATTATATTAGTACTTACTTCCGAAAAGGGGCTATATTTATATTAAAATTAAGTTGATTAGAATCATTAATATTTTGTTATATAGTACGTTGATGTAAAATATTTTGAACTGTGAGAGTGAACGGAAAAATAAGATGATTAGTTTTAATTGGATATGCTTTGAATAGAAGAATGGGAAAGCAATTAACATAAGGGAGTGTTTGATAGAAGAGATGAAGGTAGATAATATTATTAATAATCCTTCATCTCTTGTTTGTTAGGGAAAATGTGTTATTTATTGGGCCCGACATAAATCTCAATATCGGTGCTATTATATTGTTCCATAACTATTAATTATCATTCTAAATTGGTCATATTAACTGTCTATGTGTAACAGTAGCTAATATTAAGCTATCCAACCCAATAATAATATCTACCAAACACAATATTAATATTATTTGCTTTTAAAAAGTAGATACCAAACAAGTTATTAAACACTATTGACACTAACAATCACTACACTATTCACACTAATAATCCATTTTTTTTTTCTTCCTTCATCTCATGGCTTCTACCAACGCACCCTAATGTTTATATGGTGTAAAGATAATAAAATTAGCTAGAATTGGATCATGTTGAGAGTTATTATCTCAGGGTACATTTGGTAGATAGGTTATGGGCAATTGGGTAGAAATAAACTTAGGTCATCCTCCATTTGGTTGCAAATGCTTTAAACTGATGGGCCCTATATTAATGATGCGGCCCGTGTTAAAAGCTTGGTTGTAGATGGTTTATAATCCCACCACCTACCTGATATTAAAACTATCCCATTTGAATAGTAAAAAGCAGAATTTTTATGTCTTCCAAAAATACCCTTCTCTTAATTCGTTTCTCTTTCTTCGAAACATAACAATATAGTGCAGACGTTTTGATGGTATGGAGAAATCCTCAATAATCGCTCAGATGAAGACGCGAAGTAGCCGATCGTCCAAATCTCCTGGAGAAGAGTCGATAATTGGGTGCTGTGTCGATTCTAGAAGGGTACGTACGAACTTAATTTTTTTTAAGAGTTTGTTTTTATTTTAATTCGAAATGGGTATGTTAAAATTGTAGATTTATAAGGTGTTGGATGCTTAAATTTGTACATTTTGTTTGATTGTGCGTCGCAATTGATTCCACAGTGGTAATAGTTACTAGTTTCATATGCATTTCATATTTGGTATGTGTGGAACCCTAGTTTTTAATGTAATTTTAGATTGGGTATTTGTGGAACCCTAATTTTGCTAGAAGAATTTCTTCAACATTAGTGGAAGTTAACATTCTTTAATATTAAGACATAGGTAATCCTTAAAAATTAGTAAAAAAAAACTCAGCTTCTGTAATACACAAGTTTTTACCTTTAAAGTTGGTTTTAGCTGAAGAGTTCTTCCCTTTTTCGTTTTCTGGGAACACCCTTTTGAATTTTGTATTCGTAAATTTATATATGTTGGAATCTTGTAATTTAGTTACATCATGTAATAGGAATGTGTATGTGTATCTGCAGATGAGTTGTTTCATGGTTGAGGTGTTGAATGTGTGTCCTAATGGAATACATAAACATAGTTGAACTTATGAAAAAAGATTAATTGGTGGATGGGTCAGATTGTTACTGTTTTTGTTATGTTGTTGAATGGAAATGAGTATGATATAGTGACTGTTTTTGTTCTATTGCTGTAATATATGTAGCCTTGAGTTCTGTTACAACATGTAACTGATTCTTTTGGCTGGAAATATGGAGAATGCAGAGGTGTTAATTGATGCTCTTTCCATATGGTATAATCTTCTTCTTCTTTGTCGTCTTTTCTTTCCTTCATCGGTTTGATTTTCTTACACTAGTCGTGTTGTTGCAGCCTTATCATCAGCGGCTATGCTCAAGTCATATCCGCGGGTTTCCTGGTTGCAACATGGTACTCTAACTGTTGTTGTCCTCTTCGTGTTATCTGTGTTTACCTTTACGACTTTATTGCAGTGTTCGTGTCTCGAATGAGTTGGGGAGGTGGGACATGAAGGCTGCAACGTTTGCGATTTTGGTGGCACATGCTATCTCATTCTCCGTAGTATTGTTGTTGTTACTTGTCTTCCTAATGTTGAAAGAGAATGTGGCCTACTTGTTCACCAATAGTGAGCAAGTGGTCGAGGCATTTGCTCGTCTCTCGTCTCTTGTTGCCCGCTCCTTGCTACTCAACGGGGTTTATTAGCTCTATTCGCAGTGCAATCTCTTCATTTGGAGCTCTATTCATTAACTCCGATCATGTAAAACCTAATTTATTTGATTTGAAAAGAAATAAATCAAGCAATAGTTGGTCTGTAAAGAAACAAACCAGGCAACAATTGAGATATTATATGTTTGTTTGGGTGACTCAATGTGAGGTTATATGACAATTAATCGTGTTTGAGGGGATAAAGCTTCATATTGCAGTTGTAATATTTGTATTGTACGTTTCTATTAACTTTTGTTTTACTTTTAATACATATGTTATATGGATATATAACAAGGAGTAGAACTTGCTAGAGTAAAAATATTGTCATAATTATTTTCCTCAACTGAAGTAATTGAACTAAATATTTAAAAAGATTTTCTGAAGAACTCAAGAAAATTTAAAAAGGGTAAAATTAATACTACCCACTTTGAAATACATAGATAATAAAAATACCCAAAACCTTAACCTATATGACAAAACTACCCACTTTTTTAAAGTGAACAACTTTTGTGCACATATTTGACCAATTTTATTCGTTGGGTCCCACATATTTGAATGATTTGAATGTGGTTGTTAGATTTTAATTATTCCCTAATTATTACTCTAACCCTACCCATCACCATTCACCAACAACGGTACCTATTATCTTCCTCTTTTCATCGTCCATCACCACCACCACCACCACCGGTGCACTCTCCTCCGCACCTCTCCTCCGCGCTGCTCTCTCCACCGCCGGTTTCTCCACACTGCCTCCATTCCTCTGCTCTCCACGCTGCGAAGAACAACCACCCAACCGGTGGAGAACATCACACTGCCTCCCAAGCTCCGATGGTCAACTCCGACGACGAAATTCACCAATATATTCAGGTAATTCACAACAATTCATACTTTGAATGTGATATGTTTGATTGTATATGTTGATCCTATGTACATATATTGATTTTGTTTCACAATATAGTTCGAATGTGATATGTTGATTGTTTTCTTCTGTAATTTACATAATTTAGTATGAAATCATATTGTATTGTTGAATGTTGTACAACCGGTGGCAAAATATGATCCATCGGCGGTGATGCCTAGCCGCCGGTGTATGCATTATAGCATACTTTGACCACCGATTGTAGTGTTTATGAATGTATTATTATATGTAGAGTCTAAATATGTGACAATCGGTGGCTACATCCGCATCCACCGGCGATGAACATCCACTGCCAGCGGATGTGTTCTGGTGGGATGTAGCCACCAGTTGTTATGTCTGTGATGATAGTATATTTTTTGAAGCATATCTAACTGACAACCGGTGGCTAAATACTTAAGAATTATATAACTTTTAGATTGAATATAAATTAATTGAATAATATTCGAACAACGTTTATAAGTATAACTCAATACTGAATTAGTATAATCTGGGAACCAAGATAATATTTTAATATTATTATTTAAATTTTAATATATTTTGTAAATTTTTTATGTTAAGTAAATTTTATATTTATTGTATATCATGTTGAACTTATTTATATTAATATATTGTTTGTTGATCATTTGATCATTTATTTACACGCTATTGTTATCCATTTTCTATAATTTTCTTTATAGAATAACATTTAATTTGTATACTAAAATTTTCTTTTACTTCCTATAATTTTTTATTTCACATTTACTATTTAATTAGAGAGAAATTAAATTGTTGGACAATTAAATCATGAGTTAATAATAAAGTAATCATTCATATATAACAACAAACATTTGTTGATTTCAATGCAATGTGTAAGAGAGTTTTAAACTTTTTTCAAAAAGTGGGTATTTTTAACATGTATATTATGTTTTGGGTATTTTGTGCATGTACACTTTGCAAAATGTGTAGTTTTACCCATTAACACATTTAAAAATCATATTTTTATATATTATATAATTAAAAAGCAAAGTAGTATCGAAAATAAAATAATAATAAAAAGCATCCTATATTATTTAATTAAAAAGCAAAACAATATCGAAAATAAAATAATAAGAAAAGAAAAGAAAATAATAAGGAAAAAAAAATCCTATATTATCTCTTACTAAAATAATTATGGCATTCTCGTAATTTTATAAAAAAAATTGAAGGGTAGATTTGTAATAGTAATACTTTATTTAAAGTTTAAACACTTCTACCAAACAATATATATATATTTTATCTCACTTTTTTATCTTATCTACCAAACACAAACACATATTAAACTTAACTTCTCATATCCTAACTCCTCATACTAAATTTAACCTATCCACGTCCTAACCTATCTACCAAATGGGCCCTTAGGGCTTTAAAAGAATGCGTCTATTATATATAGTATTTGAAATAAATAAATCTGGCTTTCCATCCAAATGTATTGTTGTTTTGGGTTCATAACTTAGATTAATTGTGGTTTACTACTAGTTTTTATTATCTTGCTAGGCTCTGTTTGGTAAGTAGGTTGAAGAAATATATACTAATTTACTCTTGTTTGATCTTTTATTTGGTAGATGGACTACTCATCTCTTTGGCCTGTAATAATTATCAGGCCCACTATTATTTCTATAGATGAGAGCTGATTGTAATCTTTTAAAACCTCATGGATAATAATTATGTTAATTGCACAGTAAAAGACGAGAATTTTACATTGGACTAAAATATCCCCACCTCCATCCAATTTCATTTCTCATTCATTATGTTATTGGACAAGAATTCCATTTCTCGTTCTCATCGATATTTCTCCCCCAGCTATGAATGAGAAGATCCAATTATTTGTGAAGGTATTTCTCTCCATCTTGAAGTACATCTTGATGTTCTTGTCCAAGTTTTTGAAATTAAATTTAAATCTCATTTTCTATATATAATTTTCCACTACTGCATTTTCTATTTTTGTTTTTCATACTTCCCAAGCTTCAAAGTATCTCATTCTCATTTTGTAGGTTTTCTAGTTTTTCATTTTTGAAATCTTGTTGTCTTTGTATTCAATAAGTTTTCTAGTTTTATATATTTTGAAGCAAACCCTAGCCCCAATTCGAAAATTAGGTTTTTTGAATTTTTGCAAAATTTTCAATTGAACATGATACAACATAACCTGAACATGAGTAAGTTAAATTTTATGATGGGTTATGATACAGCCCAATTATGTACTTTTGATTTCAACTTAATTTTGTAGACTTTTCCTAGCGATATTACTGGGCATTCGTTTTATCATGTTCATATACTTGAATTGGATTTTGCTTTATCACCATCGTTATCAGTTTGTACTTACTTGCTAGGTTGCTTATTCTGGGTTTGCACCATTTGACAATGTAAAGAGCTTTAATGTGTGTGTGTGTGTGTGTGTGTGTATATGTGTGTGTGTGCGCGCGCGCGTGCGGGTATTGAAGCATGAGTTTATCAATTAAGATATGTGTGTGTGCGTGTATTGGAGCATGGGTTGCTTATCATATTGCTACTGGGAGTTAGTAAATTAATAGGGATATATATATATATATATATATATATATATATATATATGATTTCAGGTAAAAAGAAGGTAAATGGTAGGTGTTGGTCCCGAAAGAGGGGGGGGAGGGGGGATACACCAATTCAAACTTTTAGGGTTTTCTTGTTTTAAACTTAGGTATAAGGTTTAAGCACACTTAATAAATAAGATAGCTTAGGGTAGTAAAACAAATCTTCTTGTCAGGAAGATTTAATCTTACTCAAATAAGACCTTATGCTGAAAACAATAATCAAGAATAATAAATACAGATTTAAACTTGATTAAAGTTGTGTGCGGAATATGGTGGTTAATGCTCTTTTTAATGTGAAAAACGTTTTCCTTCTTAAAGAGATTATCAACCAAGATTTAAATGCAAGAGTATGGAGAAGATGATGATGAAGTAAATAAGAAATAAAGAACACAAGCAGTTAACGTGGTTCGGGATAAACTGTCCCTACGTTCACGGCTCGATCAAATCTAGATCGAAAACTTTACTAGCTTTCTCCTTTCTTTTTACTCGTTGAGTACGAGCCACAAGAATTATCAAATCTAGATAACTTCTTGTGATTACAAATCTTCTTTCTAAGAATGAATACTACAACCTTAGATTACAACTGGATCAAATCTAGATCCTAACTTGGGGTTTTGTAGAAATAGTTTTTCCAAAAAGTAAACCTTCAACAACTGTAAACACTACTGAGAATTCTTGATGGTTGGAAGTGTTTTGAACGTTGAGAGCTTGAAGATTTTAGCAGAGTAATAGCAGGATAATAGCTTGAATTCTCGTGTATCTTTCTAGAGGTGAAGGTGGTATTTATAGGTCCTTTGCAGAAACTATCCGTTGGAGACGAAGACGTCCTTCTTCATCGCATTAATGGCTGCATTAAATGCATGGCAGTGTTGTTGAGGCACGCACTGCCAAATGAGAGTCTTGTTCCACCTTTCACGTGATTTCCCAGTGTATTACCATACTGGGAATGATTCGCCGTACTGGAAATTGATATTCTCGTACTTCATTCCTTAAAGTATGATGTTGATGTGACAATACACAGAGTGGTTGACTTGTGAAAAATTTAGGCATGTCGGTAGTCCACCGTAGTTATAGTAGTAGTTTACTTGTCTATCAAGCTGTACATCCATCTCTTTGGTTCTCTATTTTGAGTGTAATGACCAGATCGTTTTTGAAACAAAACGATTTGTTGTATATAGATACAGCAAGCTGCAATTTGCCATTGGAACGAGCTGCTCATCCTCTAGTAATGAGTTCAAAACGATCTGTTGGTAGTATCGAGCAGCGGGGCTTATTTTGAGAACGAGCTGCTCAACTACTTGTAATGAATTACAAGTATATTCTGTTTCATATTCATTAGCTCTTACTTTTACATTTGTGATCTGTTAAAAGATATTCTAGAAATCGAAACCAAAACAAGTATAAATGGCAGCAAGCTGCTAGTATGTGAAGCAGATCGTTATTAATACATAAAACGATCTGCTTACCACATTAGGAGCTAGTTGTCTTACAAAATGAAAAACTTGTTAGTAATCATTGTGTCCAGGATACCTCTTACTAGAATAATACAGATCGTTATTAAGTTACTAAAAATGATCTGCTTCTTTTACACAAGATATTCCTTAATAGATAACAATGACTACCTGGTTTCTAATATACAGAATATCAAAGTGTAGTTTCGAGAAATATCATCAAAACATATAAATTCATGGGGTTCCCAACAGTAGGAAATAAGAATTGATCCTGAACGTATATTATTATCAATCCAATGGATATTATTAATCTACAATTTGTGGAATTAAAATAGAAATCGCTGGTTGCATTATCAAGAAAAAATGCAACAAGTGTGTTGGTCCCGAAAGAGCAAGGTTTGGTGTATGGGGGGGGGGGGGGGAATACACCAAACACTAACTTTTTCAGTTTTACTTGATAACTTATAAGAGAGTTCAAGCTATTCTGTATAGGAGATTGCTCGGCAGTGACTAAACAGATCGATATGCAGATCAATAGCAGATTTAGTCCAAACAGATTACTCTCTTAGTGAAAGCACTTAGTTAATAATAAGAGTGATCTTATTACTTTCTGAGTGTAGAGTGAGTGCGGAATAATGGTGGATTAATGATTGCTCTTGTTTAGAAAACCTTAGGTATTAACCAGATTGTTAAGAAGATTGATTGAGATGAGATAGATGATAGTGCAGAGAGTTAGAATAATAAAAAACTGAAAATTAAAGAATGCAGGAATGTAAAGTACACAGTTGTTTAACGTGGTTCGGGAAATCCATACGTCCACGATCTGGTCAAAACTAGACCAGATTATCCACTACTAGGATACTCTGCTTCTTTATACTCGTGGAGAACGAGTCACAAGTATCAATCACAACAAGAGAGATACTTATGCACGAAATAAGGGTCGTGTCCCTTTACAACAGATTACCTCTACGTTACCACTAGAAAACTACTAGCTAGCAGGGTGATCTCCTTTCTCTCGACAAGACAGACTTAAATCGAGGTGGTTGGTGTGATGTAGAATCACAAGATGTTGAAGCTCTAAGTCTGGATGGCAGATTACTTGAAAGAATGACAATAGTATAGATCGCGCGTATATCCTGTCTTCCAGATCTTTTTACTTCAATTATATAGGCATTGAATTAGAAATTCTAGCCGTTGTTGATTGGCGTGAGATAGATGGTATATTGCCAATCAATGGTTTCCATCATATCTGTTCTTACCATATAGGAAAGATTGACTTAATCTTTGATTTATGGAAAGCAGGTTGCTAACGGTCTCTTTCCTTCTATGTGTTAACCGAAGATCTTCTTTCCAATTCCAGTTGGATGGACTTGATCTTGACGTGGCAAGAGCATATGATGTGTAGGATGATGTCAGCTGATGGATTGATGTCTCAATCGTTCTGGTTCCTCGCTGTAGGTATCGATCTGGTCGCTGTCTGTTACAGCAGATCGATTCCTCTTGGGCGTGAAATCTTGACTTTCATCCTATTCTGAGTTGAGATTGACTTCTATAGGATTTTACCTTTACATTTCAAGTCATCTCCTAATCTGTTCCATAACAGGATTCACTTTATCTCTAGTGATCTGTTTTACACGTAGAAAAGTTTAAAGCTAAAAAAAAAAACTAAGTGTGTTTCGAAAGATCATTATCAAAACTAAATATCTTTAGGGTTCCCAACAAAGTGTATTATGATACATATATTAGTGAGGCGGTTTTAGTGGGATGCCGAAAATTCAAATTGATTTTGAATCCCATTAATTTCTCTACTGCATTTATGGAATCAAAATAGAAACCACCGATTGCATTGTCGAGAAACAATGCAACAAGGGTATTGAGGCGGTTTTAGTGGGATGTGCCGAAAATTCAAATTGATTTCGAATCCCATTATTTTTTCAACTACATTAATTAAGGAAAACATAATTTTGTACAAAATAACAAAGAAATAGCACAATGCAAATGATATACGTATAAAATGCAAAAGAAAGTGTATTACAATGTAATTACGTAAAAAAATATACACATGATCATATTTTATTTAAACAAACAATGAAACTACTTATATAATTAATGCAAAAACCTATAATATCTCAATGCAACATATTTTAGATAATTTCTCAACTGTATTAATTTATATACATAATGCAACATAAACAAATTAACGAACAAATAACACAATGCAAATGATAAATGTATACAATGCAAACGAAAGTGTATTACAATGCAATTACGTAAAAAAGATATACACATGATCAATTAATATGCGTAAAAAAATTAAGAAATAAACTATATTATTGTAACTTTCATCTTAAATTTATGAAACATGGAATTAATTATTTCCTTTCAATAGGTAGTTATATAAGGAAATTAAAATCTCTATTATCTCTCCTAATCACACGTTATGGAATAATATATATTAAAATTCCTTAGTTATCGCCTAATCAGTTGTATGCTCATTCTCACTCTTAATTAAAAGTACTTGTTTACCCTTTTGATCATAATTATGGAATATTTTAATAAACATCAATTCAAAAATCTGCATTTAATTATGTGTCGTTAGATCAAAAAAATGAAGGGTCAGGATTGCTTCCTATTTCCTACGGAAAACTCACTTTCTATATTATCTACATCCTATATATATATATGTGTGTGTGTGTGTGTGTGTGTTTGTGTGTGTGTGTGTATTGGAGCATGAGTTTAATTCTTACAAATTCTGTGATTTTTTTCTCAATTAAGATAGTTTAAAGGGTTGAATTAAATTTATGGTACAATGCAGTACAAATTATGTTCATTTTTCTTAATTAAGATAAGCTTAAAGGTTTGAGCTTAAAAGAATCGGTACAATGTAGAGCACATCCTAGGGAAGAAGTCATACTATTTTTAAGAGTTCCAAAGTCCAAATACAAGTAAGTAGAAAAAATTGATAGAAGTAAGGTAAATCATAATCTGAATTAAACAAGGCATGTATTTATATATTTTGTTGGTTACTTGATAGTTTATTTGTTGATTGTTTTATGCAGACCTATCCCTAGGAAGAAAGCTGAACTTCTGTAAACCATGAATATTACCTTCAGAATTGCGCATATTGCTATAATGATAGAAGAAATTATCAATACATATTGGGTTCAAATATGTGCTACATTAGAAATATTGTTTAGGCTTATGTATAAAAAGAGAAAGCATAGTTCTGAAGCTCGACCATACCACATGCTTAATCGGATACCTACACAAGTGCACTGCTTGAACAGACTTGTACACATAAGCGACATTGAATGCTTAGTTAATCTTCGCATGGATCGCAATACATTTGGTCGATTGTGTTTGTTATTAAAGGAGTTAGGGGGTCTAAATTATGGTAGATACGTAACTGTTGAAGAGCAGGTTGCTGTATTCATAGGAATTTTAGGACATCATAAAAAAATTGTAACTATTAAGTTTGATTTCTGGCGATCATCGCAAACTATCTCCCACTATATGCATTTGGTATTGAAATCTATCATCTTACTCCATAAAAATTTCTTAGTAAAATTGATACCCATACAAGAAGATAACACTGATCCACGGTGGAAGTTGTTTAGGGTAGCCTGATTAATAAATTATTTCCAAATTCCTAAAGAAAATTACTAATTTCTGATTATTAAATATGTATTTAGTTACCCCTTGTTCTCTTCTATCTTTGTTTTTGGTTGGTTTAAGGTTGTTTAGCATAAAGCATGGTTCAGATTCAAGTTTGTATTTAGTTGGTTTAGCATAAAGCATGGTTCAGATTCAACCACACTAATTGAAACATATAAAATCAAGCCCCACTAATTCCAAAGATTAAAACCAAACTTGAATTAAAACCAAAATCATTCACAACCAGATTAAACCAAGCTGATTGAAGACACTACATTTCACAAAAAGTTCAGACTTAGATTCAAGCATAAAGGAGTTCACAAATGATCTACCAAAAATAAACATAGATAAGGATCACTAATAGAATTCCAACACAATTTACTTAATATTCTTCAAATTTCAACAAAATAGGCCCAAGAACGAGAACGGGGCAATGAACTGATATATCACTTGAATTTAATGAGCAACCAATCAACAAATTATGCTCGAGCATCAGTAGGCATTCCTTTGAATATCTTCAGTTTGTCCACTTGTGCACCAAGAATCGCACAAACCTCAAATCTCTCCTCCATAGACAAATGGGGTATACTTGTGATGCCCGCATTTCACTAAGGGTAGTGAAGCCGGAAGAACATGACTAAATAAAGGATTAAGGAACGAGAACATATTAGAACAATGCAAATCGATAATGTTCTTATAATATAAGTCGAGAATTCATTGTACGAATTCGACAATTGACATAACTAGAGTCATAAGCTCATTACATAACACAAATGTTAAGGAGTTTGAATCTCAAATCTATTACATAGCGGTCTTGCAGCGGAATGTGAGATCGAATTGACGAAAATTCTACTTGTATGAAGACACGTAGAGCCCCCAAGAGTCAGCTACTAAAAGTTACGACAAAAAGCCCAACGGAGCACCTGAATCTTCATCTTTCTTAACCTGCACGTTTATAAATACATGCAGGGCTGAGTACGAAAGTACTCAGTAGACACATGCCGAAATCTCACACATACACATATAACTGTCAAGCCATTTCAAGTGATGCATATAGATTTTTGTCTCTAAAACACCTATGTTCACAAAAGCATTTCTTTGAGAAAGATCTAAGTTTGATTGCAGAACTAGTTCTTTGTAATCAACCATATCTGAAGCTTCTTTGTGCCGGGGAAGTGGCCTGTTTTATCTATTTTTCGATCTCGTTTCTCTCTTAATCTTGTCTATCGTATCGCTTGTTGTTGTTCGATTTGATGCTTTTGTGCGCTATATGTTACATTTTAGGTAAAGATCGACACACGAAGTGGAACATCGTTCAAGAAGAGAAACGAGGGCGAAAAGAGGTGAAAAGATGAAGAAAAGGATGAAAAAGGGTAGAACGCGTACCTAGCGGTCGCTAGCCCCCTAGCGACCGCTGGCTTAAGCCACGAGGATGAACATAACTTGGGGCTAGCGGTCGCTAGCCCCTAGCGACCGCTAGCCCCTGTAATGTAGAGAAGACAGAACAGTGAGGTAGCGAGTGCTACCCCCCCAGCACTCGCTACCCCACTGCAGCATCACCTCAGCCGGAGAGCCAAGGTAGTGCTCGCTGGCCCCCAGCGAGCGCTACCCTGGCGCGATTCTTCCTCCTATTTAAAACGCTCACGCATGATTCTTCGGGAGACCTGACACACGTTTTTGTACTTCTAGTCTAGGGTTTAGACCACGAGAAAAAACTTCTTCTAGTCTAGTTTTTATTTCATAGTTCGTTCTTCAATTTCGTTGTGGATTTGTTCGTGATTCAAACCCGGAGTATTTTAATGCATTGTTTACCTTTTCAATCCGTGAGTTCTTTTACCGCTTTATTTATTGCCTTATGAATTATTTTCTTTCTGTCCTTTTCTTAATTAATTTCAAATTCATTAATACAAATCTTTCAATTATGTTAATTAATCAATTCAAGACATGTTTAAATTCAGTTTCCTCAATTCTTCGTTGTTAGATTTAGGATTTAATTACCTTATTAATTTTTGCCTAGTTAATCTGTATTTTAAATACTTTATTTTCATTCACCTAGATAGATTAATTAGATTAGTTAAAACATCAAAACTTCTTCTTTTATTTGCTTTCTGTTCTGCAACATAAATAGAGCACTGCTTAGCCTTCCTTGAGAATACGACTTAGGATCAACTTACTTACCTATAACGAATTCGTACTCTTGCGAACAATTTACTATAATAAATTGTAAGTATATTGGCTGGAAACATTCATCGTGCCCGATACTGAGTCCCTTTATCGGACAGTGGGTATGGTCTAAACAACGCCACGTACTACAGTTTAAAAATAAGTTGGAACAAATTTTTGGCGCCGTTGCCGGGGAGGGCTTTAGGCATTTATTTGTGTTGCTTTTTATTTTGTTTATTTTGTTTATTCATTTGCTCCCACAAGGTGCGTTTGATCTTCTTTTGGTTTGTGTATGCTAGGTCGCCGAAGCTTGAGACAAGAGTTGGTGCCCTACGTTGACAACATCAACAGAAGAGAAGCCGTACTTGAGGAGCAATCTAAGGACGTTGTCAACCTCGCCACGTTATTCGAAGAACAACTAGTGATAATGGTCGAGGAAGACGAAGCTCCTAGAAAACTCGGAGACTTTGCCTGACCGACATATGGCATCACTGAATCCGCCATCGTACTTTCTGCTGCGGGGAGAAATTATGAGCTGAAGCACAATCACATCAACCTGCTTCCCTCATTCTACGGGTTGCCGAATGAAGATGCACTCCTTTTCATCAGGGAGTTTTGCACAGCTGTTCAATCCATCCCACTCCAGACCATCACTGAGGATGAGCTGCTAAGGAAATGCTTCCCCTATTCACTCAAGGATAGGGCGAAGTCGTGGTATCTCTCCCTTCCAGTAAGATCATTACCTACTTGGAAGGCGGTGAGTACCACGCTTCTGCTTAAGTATTATCCAAATCACAAGACGCAGCAAATTCGACTCCAAATCATGCAGTTTGCTCAGGAACCTTCACGAGGCCCTTGATAGATTCAGAGAACTCCAGCCGCAGTGCCCGCACCATCAGATTGTACCGGAACTCCTTTGGCAGATCTTCTATAATGGATTGCAGCACACCTATCAATTCATGGTAGATACAGTGGTTGGAGGTAACATAGCTGAGAAGACTGCAGATGAAGCAATTGAGATTTTCGAGACGCTAACCACTAATTCGCAGAAGAAAATCTCACGATCCAAGAGAGTGGAAGTCAAAGAGATCGGAGTCAGCCCAGACCTCAAGAAGCAGATGGCCGATATGATGTGGGAATTGCAAGAGTTGAAGATGAGCAAGGCCTCCGCACTAACCAAGCATGAGCCGGCATCTGAGCCGTGCCCGATATGTGGTGATCTCACTCATGACGAGAATCACTGCACTAGAATGGCAGAGATGACTTACGAAGGAGAGGCAGAAGTCTATGCTGCACAAGGTTTCCAACCACGCCCGCCATTTGAGCAACATTCACAGCAGACTTCGGGATGGAGAGCTCAGAATAACTCGACATGGAAAGGGCTAAATCAAGGTCAGAATCCGAGCTTCCCTGCCCGACGACCGGCCCCACAGCAATATTACCCGCCGCAGCAAGGGTATTATCAGCAGCAGCCCTACTATCCACCTCAGGCAGGGTATTATCCACCACCTCCTTATCAGCAGCCGCAGCCGACATACCAGCAGCCACCGCCACCTCCGTTCCAGTCACAATTTTCGTCCGCGCCGCGATCAGCCCCATCTAAACCTTCTCTTGAGGACAGTCTTGCAGCTTTCATGCAAGAGAGCAAACTAGCTCGGGAGGCGCAAGAGGCTACTATCAAACTCCTCGAGAGTCAAGTTGGGCAGATCTCAGGAGCTGTTAATCAGATGCAGCAACAGCAGCAGACCGGAAAGATACCCGGGCAGGGACACTCAGCACAGCAGATTCAGGCCATTACTATTCTTCGTAGTGGCAAGCAAGTTGACAACAAGGTGGCTATGCCGGAGGATGAGCCGACTAAAGAGGTGGAGGATGCTGAGAAAGGGAAGGAACCGGAGCAACCTGCTACTCAGTTGCACAAAACGGCAAATCCGTACAAGCCGCCAATCCCTTTTTCGAGCAGGCTTAAAAATGTTAAGCTTGAGAAGCAGTTCGCGAATTTCTATAAGATGCTGTCTCAAGTACATGTCAATTTACCACTCCTGGATGTAATCCGCAACGTACCGGCGTACCTTAAATTCTTTAAGGAGCTAGCCTCCAAAAAGAGAAGATTTACTAACGATGAGTCGATCATGGTGTCCGACATGGAGGAAAGGCTTCGTTTGGAGGCCCAATTCGCAAAACCACCTCCTATGCCGTTAGCAAATCCACCAGCACCGGAGAAATTGGAATTGAAGAAGCTTCCTGCGAACCTGAAGTACGTATTTCTCGAGGACAACGAGCAGAAGCTAGTGATTATCTCAACTAATTTGACTGAAGCCCAGCAGGCTCGATTAATAAGTGTGCTAAAAAGGCACAAGTTAGCCTTCGGTTGGAGTTTGGCAGACATTCGAGGTATCAGCCCAGCGATGTGCATTCTCAAGATACAGCTCGCCGACGATTCTCTCCCAAAGAGGGATGGACAGCAACGACTCAACCCAGTACTCATGGAGGTCGTGAAGAAAGAGATCTTCAAGCTTCTAGCCGAAGGGATCATATATCCTATCGCTAACAGTGACTGGGTGAGTCCAGTCCACATTGTACCCAAGAAAGGCGGGATCACGGTGACTATGAAAGAGAAGAAGGATCATATTTTGACACTGACTGTCTCTCTGCCTTTATTACTTTGAAAGAAAAATTATGCAGTGCCCCTGTTATTGTTGGCCCTGATTGGTCTGTCCCCTTTAAAATTATGTGTGACGCGTCAAACTCTGCTTTAGGTGCTGTTTTAGGTCAACGAGTTGATAAATGTTGCGTGTGATCTATTATGCTAGTTCTACCTTAACCCCTGCTCAGATGAATTATACTACTACTGAAAAAGAGATGTTAGCTGTAGTATTTTCTCTCGATAAGTTTCGTGCATATATTATAGGGTCTAGAGTTATCATATATAGTGATCACGCTACTTTACGATATCTGTTGACTAAGCCTCAGGCAAAGCCTAGGCTAATTAGTTGGGTCTTGTTATTGCAAGAGTTTGATGTAGAAATTCATGATAGAAGAGGGAATGAAAACGCCGTTGCCGATCATCTATCTCACTTAGAGCATGTACCTTCTCCCCTATCTTATGATCTAGTTGACGAGCCTTTTCCGTATGAGCATGCTTTAGTGTTAATCATGTGCCTTGGTTTGCTGACATAGTTAATTATTTAGCTTGTGGCGAATTAAGGTCTGACCTCACTTACCAAGAAAGGAAGCGTTTTCTCTATGTGTGCATGCAATACTTTTGGGAAGACCCTTTTCTTTTCAAGCTCGGAAAAGACGAAGTGATTAGACGATGTGTAGCAGAGGAGGAGCAACCGAAAGTGCTTGAGATGTGCCATGAATCTCATTGTGGCGGCCACTTTGGAAGCCAAAAGACGGCGCACAAGGTTCTTCAATCAGGTTTATTTTGGTCTTCTTAATTTAAAGATGCACATGCTTACTATCTTTCGTGTGATAGATGTCAAAGAGTCGGTAATTTAGGTCGTAGAAATGAAATGCCTTTGAACAATGTTCTTGTGGTTGAAATATTTGATGTGTGGGGAATTGACTTTATGGGTCCTTTCCCTATGTCTCATGGCTACGAATATATTTTGCTGGCTGTTGACTACGTTTCTAAGTGGGTTGAGGTTATCCCCACTAGAACATGTGACTCTCACGTTGTTCTGAAGTTTGTGCAGGAAAATATTTTGTGTAGGTTTGGCTTCCCACGAGCTATCATTAGCGATGGTGGCAAACACTTCTACAACAAACTATTCGAAAGGCTAATGAGGAAAAATGGAATAACGCACAAGATCGCGACCCCATACCATACACAAACGTCAGGCCAAGTCAAGACGAGCAATAAGCAAATCAAGAATATCTTGGAGAAGACAGTTCAGCCATCTAGGAAGGATTGGTCTATAAAGCTGAACGACGCTCTTTGGGCATACAGCACGGCATACAAAAAAGTGTTTGGGATGAGCCCGTATCATCTCGTGTACGGAAAAGCGTGCCACCTACCAGTTGAAGTGGAGCACAAAGCCTATTGGGCAATCAAGGCCTCCAATCTCGATTTGCAAAAAGCAGTGGGGCACCATTCTCTACAGATGTCGGAGTTAGACGAGTTGCGAAACGAGGCGTATGACAACGCCCGAATTTACAAGGACAAGGTAAAAGCAATCCATGACCGAAAGATTCTCCACAAAGATTTGAAGCCTGGCATGAGGGTGTTACTGTTCAATTCCCGGTTGAAGCTCTTTCCCGGAAAATTAAAGTCTAGATGGAGCGACCCATTCATGGTGAAAGATGTTAAGCCGTACGGGGCAGTAGAGATTGCTAAAGAAGGAAACGATGACTCATTCGTGGTGAATGGGCATCGTGTTAAGCCGTACATCGAGGGGTGGCCTACTAACTTCACGGTGGAGTCCACACCGATTGAAGATCCACCCTCTACTTGATCATATATTGCCGTCAAGCTAATGACGTTAAACTAGCAGTCTTTTATTTCCGTTAATTTTAATTCCGTTGATCTTATTTTTGTTGTTTAGTAATTTTCGTTTCGTTCTTAGTTAGGGGAAGAACTCAGTTAAGTTAATTTTGTGTTGCAGAAGAAATCGGGAAGAATGTACGAGAGGCCAGTGGAAAAACGGACAAAAAGAAGACATCTACGAGAGCTGGGCCAGCGCTTGCTAGGCCCCAGCGAGCGCTAGCCCAGCGTTCTGCCCCAGTCTAGCATAAGGGGCCAGCGCTCGCTACCCCCCCCCCCCCAGCGAGCGCTAGCCCCAGTATCTGTCCCACTCCTGAACGCAGGGGTAGCGAGCGCTACCCTCCCAGCGCTCGCTACCCTTGGTCGCTGCCTACCCATCCAGTGCGTTGGGGTAGCGCTCGCTACC
Organism: Leonotis leonurus; assembly: GCA_026898415.1. NCBI lineage: Eukaryota > Viridiplantae > Streptophyta > Magnoliopsida > Lamiales > Lamiaceae > Leonotis > Leonotis leonurus. The sequence continues at coordinate 279 of JAPKLX010000561.1, read as the reverse complement.
CCCCCAACGAGCGCTACCCCTGCCCCCTGCCTTGTAAGTCCAGCGCACTAGGGTAGCGGTCGCTACCCCCCCAGCGACCGCTACCCTCACTCTCTGCCCATTTAAAGCCTTTCTCCCCTCTTTCCTTCTCCCATTTTTTTCCCCAAATCTTCTTCTTCCCCAACTCTCTCTCTCTCTCTTGCGATTTCTCCCTTAAATTCTTCCCCAAACTCCATTCTTGTAATATCCCGCAATTCTACTAGCAGTTATCATATGCCGAAAATGTGGATAAGAAAATTT